>PHWZ01000274.1:0-51780 GCA_004379285.1 Botryotinia calthae | reverse complement strand
TATATATATATATATTTGGTTCTGTATAAGAGTAAATATCGATGAGTAAGTTAAGATTATTGTTTATATCCGTTGTTTATATTAGGCAACTCAAATATAGCTGTGATTTAGTAGGATCTTATAAGTATATGATTTTTTTGAGGGTGGGGGTGAGGGTTAAGGTTAGGCTTGGTTTAGGATGTGGTTTGGCTTGGTTGGGTGATTCTTGTTTTTGTTTTTGATAAATGTTATGTTATGGGGAGATGGGGGATGGGGAATGGGGGGTTGAGATGTGTGGCTCTAGTTTAGTTTAGTCTAGTCTTTGGATTGTTGAGGATAGTTGGATTTCTGGATTTCTGGTAGTGGCTTGGAAGGAATTCTGGGGTTGTTTACTTATTTATATGCTTATTTATCTGTGACTGATTGATTGATTGATTGATTGATTATGGATAAGCGTTCTGTTTTAGGCTTGTCACTTGATTCTGTTCTTGGATCGTGGGTGTAGGGCGTCTTTTTTGGTTGGCAGGTTTGAGGGGGTGGGTTTATTACTGTTTGCGTTGTTTGGGGGGGTGGGTGTGTGTGTGTGTGTGTGTGTGTGTGTGTGTTAGAGTTTTTGGATTAGGGTTGAGGTTGCTTTTGGACTAGTCTTGATTTCTCAAGAGATCCGCATATTGCTGAGTCGAGCAGAGTATTATATGTGGTTTTGACTTGGTGGAAAATTGGTTGGGGGAAGGTGGAGGAGATAAATGGAAATTTTCTCGAATGGGGAAGGGCGAGTGGGGACGTGGCTGGAGAGGGAGAGGGATGTCGTGGGATGCTCTGGAACGTTGTGCGAGAGTTTGGAAGGATAGATAGGAGGCTTTTAGCTGGGTCGACTTTTGCATTAATGTTGGTGTGGGTTTAGATTGTATTTGAATCTTTTAGGGACGTTGTGGGAGATTGGTAAGAGATCGGTGCGCTTTGGATTGATTAACCTCATAGCTCTTGAAAAGAAAAGTAGTGAAGAATGTAATGCGAGATTGGCACCGCTTTGAGTTTTGGTATTAATCGCTGGATTGTATAGAGAAACTTTCACTTACAAGTATAGCAGAAATGGGATATCTATTGCTCGCAGTCGAGGATTTTGTGTCTGCATCTGGTACTGTAGTACTTCTTGTTTTATTTATGCTTGTTTCTTGTGTTGATGTCGATTTTTGTGGCATTGAGCAGTTTGTTTTATCGGCGAGGCGTCAATCTTAGGGATTCGAATTTCATCTCCTGCTGAGCCTTATCGTGTTCAATGTGGCTGATATAGAGAGATGTATAGTTGTGGTGGTTGATGTTTTGAATTGTTTTGAGCACTGGTTGGTAAACATGATTCGGTTGATATCGAACTAAAATCGAGGGGGGAAAAATAAAAAGTGATTGAAATCTAAGCTTGCTTTTGATTGGAAAATCTGTAACTTGTACTGTAGAGAGTAGAACCCCAACTCTATTTTGGAATTCTGCAGGGCTAATCTTGAGTCGTGGCAATTGAAAGAGGAAGAGGCCCCCGACAGGGACGTTCTTGGCCTCCGATTGGCTAGTGGCAGAGGTCGGGTCTTGGGTTGTTGACAGTTGTAACACAGTCAGTCGCGTTATCGGATCGTGCTGTCCACAACATGACCGTTACTTTCGTTATGGAATAGAGGAAAACATCATATGACAATACCCCATGAAAATAGCCCTAAGTTTCCTAGAGTATTTAGCGTGATTTATATAATGCGGGCTCAAGTGGATCAAATCGATAACGATTTATATACTTAGAGAAGCTCTGTAGAACAACCCGAGCTAACGCCATACAACATTAAGCATGAGCTTTACAGAAAAGTTGTTTTGATGTTAGCCGTCTTGTATTGCCTAGCACTGGGAGGGGATGTCAATTTGTTCAATCAATCAATCAAAAACATCCAAATAGACAATCAGGGTGGAGACTTGTGGTGCTCACTGTCAAGCTACGGTAATTGGGCTGATAATCAGCAGATCACATGTAGCCCCCTCCACCTGCAACTTGACTCTCACTTGGACTGTTATCATTGAAAAACTGCATGGAATCAATCGTCAAGGTTGTTCATTGGCCAGGGAGTCCTTCAGCTCCCTCCGGATAATCACACGTTTATCTTGGCCACCACAGTAAGCCACACAAGAACGACAACATCGAAAATAAACCAAAATAAATCATATTATACCTTCCATACAGCTTACAAATATATACAGATTGTGCACTTGTCTATAGCTAGATGGCTAGCCCATCTTCAACTCCCACGATGCCACAGCGCACAGTGGCCGAAAATCGATGGCACAAAGCGTGGGAATCACTCAAGAAGGAAGATGCAAATGAAATCAAACTAGACCCCACTCGAACGGATTATTTGGACATTCTTCAAGACATTCACAATCTTGCTACCAAGAAAAAAGAAGTATGCATACAAAAAGCGTGGAAATACAAAAAGAGCGATGGCACAACCGTGATTATCCGAGATCTCTTCGAAAAGATACTTGTTTGGGTGAATAAAGTAAAGGATATCGGAGATATAATCGTTAGTTACGATCCTGGACATGCAGCTCTCCCTTGGGCAGCGGTGCGGTTACTTCTTACGATTACAATTGAAGATAGTCATTCATTTGGGATTTTGGTTGAAGGACTGGAACAAATCTCAAAGTTGATCGCTCAGTGCAAGGTTCTCGAAGATCTGTACTCACAATCAGCTGGTGATGATGTAGGCTTTGACGAGGCCTTGCTGGAACTTTATGTGGCGATCTTGACATTTGAATCGCATGCGATTCAAATATATCGAAAAAGCACGTCAAATCGTTTAATCTCGTCAATTAAATTGCCTTCAAATAAATTACAAGATGGTCTGGAAATGGTATGGGTCAAACATCAGCGAGTTACAGATTGTACCAAATTGATTGACGCTCAACATATCCGTCAATTCGAGAATATTCTTAAACAATTTGAACAACCAATCGTGCGAAACGCAACAATTCTACAAGACTACCAGGATTCTCTAAAACTCCAAGAGCGCGAGACTTTATTGAGATGGCTCTCAACAATACCGTACCGAAAGCATCACAAATTGAAGCGTAGCGAGCGCCTTGAAGGCTCTTGCGAATGGCTTCTAAACTCGACAGACTACATTCAGTGGAAGAATTCAAGTGCATCGTCTATACTGTGGCTCAATGGAATAGCAGGTTGTGGGAAAAGCGTCTTGACGTAGGTGACTCCAATTGAGATATCAATACAATCAGAGATCTAACAATGTTTGCAGATCCGCGGTGATCGAAAGTCTTTGTCAGGAGGCTTCTAGCATGGGAACTGCAGCTCCAGTTGCATATTTCTATTGTTCTCGTAACACTGCAGAACCTGAAAGAGCCAACCCCGAAGAAGTTCTACGTAGTATTTTAGAGCAAGTGTCATCAAATACCGCTAATCTTCCAATCAGAAAGCCTGTTGTCGAGCTCTACAAGAATTTGAAAGAAGAGAACCGAGGACTCCTTCCTCAGGAGAGCTTGAGCTTGGATGAGACGACAGAAGTACTTCTTAAAATACTTCAAGTAGATCCTTTTTATGTGGTGATCGACGCACTGGATGAATGCGATCCTGGTGAGAGATACAATCTTATTGAATCTTTGAAAACTATCATTGATGAATCTGCCAATGTTGTGAAAGTTTTCATTTCGAGCAGGAGAGACTATGACATAGTCAGTCAACTTAAAGAGTCACCATGGATCTCAATTCAACCCAGCCATATTTCTAAAGACATCGAGGATTATGTCAAGAAGGAAGTTTCCGAGGCAATTGAAAAGAAAAGGATAGTCAAGGGAAGACTTATACCCGAAGAAAAGAAGGAAATAGAACAGAAAATAACTCAGGCTCTTATTGAAGGATCTCAAGGAATGTAAGTTCATTCGCATCTATTCTAGAAATCGTAATTGCTGACAAAATGGACCGTCAAACAGGTTTCGATGGGTGACTTTGCAGATACAGCAATTGTGTAGGCAGGTTAGGGTCAAAGGCGACATTGATAGTGTTCTTAGAAAGCTCCCGAAATCACTTGAGGAATCTTATCATCTTGTTTATCAAGATATTATGAGCATGGAAGAGCCAAGTCAGAAAGCCGCCATCAGAACATTACAGGTACTATTAAGCACAAAGCGAAAACTCGATCAGGATGAGATGATCGCCGCAGTCACTGTTGACATCGACACAAACGAAATCCTGGCTTCTACAGTTGAAGAGTTACTAGATGTTTGCTGCAACCTTATAATCTTTGATGAAGGAGAAGGGATTCTACGCTTTGCACATCTTTCGGTTCGAGAATTTCTGGAAAAATGTGCCCCGAAAGATAACTTCAGCACCCAATCCAGAGAATTATTCTTGATGAATCGATGTCTCTATGTCTTCTTATACGGATCTCGCGATACGATCATTTTCGGAGAGCAAGCAGACGAGATTACTCGACAGAACATGGAGTTTACATCATATGCAAAAGAGTACTGGCCCGAGCATTGCAAACTAGCGCAGCCCGATGTTGTGACTAGCGAATTTTTGAAAGAGTTCATCGGTAACGATTCGGATAGAGGTTATAGTGCATCATATATGCAGTGGCTCCGATCCTGTAGACATGTAAGAAACCGCGAAATGTTTTACATCAGACGGGACCGATTTGACATATCAACCCCTCCCTCTATACTTTGCATATCCTGTACGTACGGATTGATGGGGATACTCATGACTTTGTTGCCATACAAAAATGTTAGTTGGAATGCGCCTATGTTACGAACTATTTCTACAATTCGATATCTAACTATCAGAACTTATCCATTGGTATTCGCAGCTAGAGAAAGATATGACATGATTGTTAAACATTTTCTCAACAGTTTCAGTGGTTACTATGCAGAAGGCAGTCCCGGGCACGAGATTATTTGCATGAGTCTTGCTGAAGCTATCAAGACCTCAAGTATTGAAGTCGCAAAGACTTTACTTGACTGTGGCATAATAAATGTCAACGATCCACTCACGGAAAATCTAGGGAATATATACAAGAGTAATCATCTACTCGGTATAGCTGTTCGGAACCAGCGCGAAGAAATGATCAAGATTTTATTTCATTATGGAGCCATTCAGAAATCCGAGTCAAGGAGCTTGCGTGCTTCCAATCAAAGGACAAGAGAACTTGATATCTTTGAAAGCACACGCGTTATATATGATCCAAATCATTCACTTTTAGAAATCGCTGTAGGAAAATGCAATATCACCATTGTAGATACTCTATGTTCGTTTGGTGCAGATATTATGGCGAGAACTGCTTCAGGAGCTACACTTATACATCATCTTATTCTGGATTGGCCCAGCTACTACAAATCTCGTGCGTTCTCTTTAGAAAACCACAAAGGTACTCTTGAACATCTGATGGGAAAAGGTTTGGACGTAGCGGCGACTGATGATTATCACTGGACAGCCCTGCATTTTCATGTGGGAAGTCAGAGATATGACAATGAGCTGCTGTCATTACTTGTTAATGCTGGTACGCCTATTAATGCGCAGAATAGTAAAGGAGATACTGCCTTGAGTCTTGCAGCTGAGTTTCCGTACCGATATTCTTCGAGAAAGGATGTGAAAGATCTGTTATCACTAGGTGCAGATCCTTCCATTATGAATAACAATGGCCTTACTGCATTAGATCAAGCTTGGAAAGCATACATGAAACCACATGTGAGTAAAGATCAATTGAGGATTTCCAAATTTAACATCGAAATTTTGACTACAGCATCACAAGATAAATTTTCGGAAGACATATGGAGATTGTTCATCGATAATCCTTAGGTACCCATTAAATGGTGACTTTTTCACCTATGGTTTCATGTAGAAATGGTACAAGCCGGAGTTAAAATCATATAAGGCGGTATTAAACAACGAAGGCTCTCTGTTTCTATCCAGAAAATAGTCATATATTAAACTCTATTTAAGTCTTAAGAGGGAATCACATTTCGAGGCTTCCATACCCCTTTACCATGTGACAGATGGTCAAACTTCACTTTAAGATCGAATGAATTCACCCTTTATAAATGGTGTTTTTTATATAAGAGATTTAGAGCCATGTCATGTCTCGATGTTCGGAAATCACAACTATCAATCGTTATGTATTGCCGGTTATGCTCATACTTCTGCATTGAATCAGAGAGAAAAATTGACCAAAGATAAAAGATTAATAGCTATCCAAGACCACGAAAAAACTGATGTGTTCGAAATTCATGAAAGAATTCGCATATCATATCGAAATTTTATATACCAAGAGATCAGAGATTCCCACATGAACTTGCGAAAATTCCGGTTACAGGAGGAATTATCAACGGTTTATTCTTGAATTGAAGATTTGATGAGTCAAAGAAAAGGTGTGAATGGTCGATATCCACATTAATTGGAGCATCGACTTTGTATGGCATTAACGGCCGAATTTTCCTTGAGATACGCATTCATAATCACCAGATTGACTTGCATACAAAGCCATAAGTACTTCCACCCAGATGATATATTGTGGGAAGTTCCCTGAAGTCTTAGTTTATCTACCCCAACGCTGAGATAGCACTAGCGATCCATTCCAAAGACATAAACATCCAAAAATTACGTCTCAACGCTCCCCAACTCTATAAATTAACTTCTCTTTACTTAACTTGCCCTCTTTTATCTCTCTCATTTCTTATAATATCCCCTTTAAGCCGCCATGTATTATCTTTGCCGGATTATTTTCAATCATCCTATTCTTTAACAATCCTTTCCAGTAGCACAAAAGCTCTTTTCCCTAGTTCGAAATCTTCAGGTACTGCTGGCCATACTTCCCCTTTGATTTCGTACTCTTCGCCAGTAACCGGGTATCCGAGAAAGAAAGTATTCCTAACGTCATCTCTGAGTATCTCAATCCCTATGAGATTTACGTATAGATTGTCACCGGAAGTGGACAGTGCATCGGCACAAATTTGCGCGGTGGATTGAGTGGCAATTGTATCGAAGATGTGGTGAAGTCTGTTTTGAGTAAGTGAGAGAATTTCGGCTCCGCAGTTGGGATCATGCTGGATGGTGCTAGCATGCTATCTCGGGGTTTTGGAAAGTTCAGATGTTAATCTAATTTTCAAAAAAAAAAAAGCTGGGACAGTTCAAGGAAATTCACAAGTCAAAACCTATCTCCTCTTACATAATATAAAACATGATCTGCGTCTAAGCTATTTAACAGCGCAAAGTTTCTCGGAGACGATGTAGCGATTACTTGCAGCCTGGCTCTTTCATGCCATCCGTCAGTTATCAATGAACAATAACTAGGGATATAGAACTCACATCTTCGCAAATTGAGAAGCTAAGGTTCCAGTTGTCGAGCCTCTTTCATAAATCAAGATGGATAACTTGCGCTCAGGACTTGTCATGGGCAGCGGAAAAGTCAAGAGAGGTAAAGACAGATATTTGTAGAGGCCCAAAGCAACAGTGGTAACCCCAACACCAGACGATGCAGCCTCCTCAAAACTGACACTCTCCAGAATGTGAAATACAACATCGCCTTTGACTAAAATATATTTTGCGAATGTTCTATCTTCAGGCTCGATGCCATTACCCGCGTTGACATCATTACTTTTCATAATCATCATGTATCATTAGAAGAAAAGCAAACCTCCATGCGCCACCCCCGCAATTCTATCCCCCTTCTTCCGTTCTTCCTTCACACCCTTCCCAATCTCAACCATGATCCCCGCAAAATCACGTCCCACAAGCGTCGATCCCTTAGTTGCTGGACTGGAATTTTTATCTACCATTTGCCAATCTGTGGGGTTTATTGCGACGGCAATTGTTTTAACAAGAATGTAATTACCCCGAAGTCGAGGGGTTGGAATTGGCTGTAGCCTTGCTTCTCCGACAACTGTTTTGACAATGTCGTAGTTCTCTGGAATGGGCTTCATTTCAAGGCTAAATTAGAAGCTGAGAATGAAGATCAGCAGTTCTTATATAGATTTTGAGGAATATGACACCCTGGTCCGTCCTTATAAGCCGCGAAATCACGAACAAGACCTTTTTTGCTGACAATTGCATCTCTCAAAATCTGGGTTAGCTTTTATCAACGAAGCGAAATTCGGATAAGGAGTCAATCGTTTTCTAGTCGAGTGGGTAGGGTGACTGCAGAGTCGGTCTTCAGAATCAGAATGGTTTATAAGCATAAACTATCAGCATTTGGGAAGCACCTAGGTAATTGAGAGTCATATGTCAATGGTGGTCTGTGCTTGGGTCGACTATGACTCCATGAGGGACTGTGGTTGGTGATCAGCTGTGTTATGCCGATGCAAATCATGGATCATTAGATCAAGACTTTGTACAGCAATCTCTTGTACAATACCATTGCTTGAAAGCTCAGAGCAGCAACGTTATCCCGATATCCGACTTTCTCGCACATTTATTTGTACTGCCATCATTCGATTTACTAGCACATCATGTACTAGTCGTCAATAGTATGTACTAGAAAAAGCTATTCGCACTTTAACCCGTAGAATCACAAAAGCTTACTATGATGTGTCATTAATTTTAGAGGCTAAACCTAGTTACACCTACCCCATCGCTAAGATTGCCCCACATTCCCCCTAAAACCTTAAAATAAAGTTTAGCGAGAATTTGATTTCAGATGGAAGTTCATTGACTCGCGACTTCGTATTATCATCGCTGCGCTCTTTAGAGAGTCAGCAAACTGAGTGCTGATAGATGTGAACAGGCTTGAGCATCCACAGTTTACTGTATCGATTAGAGTTAGGTGACTGACTGTGTATTACTGGTTATGTCCCTTCACTTGAACAGTGTCTAGTCTACTGACAAGTGTACATCATCCACAAAAGCGACTAGCGTGGCTAGTACATGAACCTTTATTCAAGCTTGCGCAATAAAGTTATTCAGCTCGATAACCATGC
The DNA here is from genome assembly GCA_004379285.1 of Botryotinia calthae. Taxonomy (NCBI): domain Eukaryota; kingdom Fungi; phylum Ascomycota; class Leotiomycetes; order Helotiales; family Sclerotiniaceae; genus Botryotinia; species Botryotinia calthae. Next base: position 42,840 of record PHWZ01000274.1, on the reverse strand, counting down.
TCAACCACTGCTTCACTCAAACGTGGCCAACACTACTTATATTTTCATCAGAGTTGGATAACATTAAGTAAGCTGCAGTATAAGGAACAAAATACTCTTCGAGCTTTCACTTTGAATATGTAATTCTCAATTTTAAACTTTAGCTAGTTTCGAGTGCAATGTCATTACTAAGTGGACTCCCGAACTTCCGAAGCGTCCGTGAAGTAAAGGGAAAATGGCATAGACCCAGCCATAATACACTTGAGATTGATTTAACAGCTTCAATTGAGCTTAGAACGAGATTGGAAAGATATCGATTGCATACATTCTACAAAAATAGTTGACACAAAAACCAGAATCCCCTCGAATTTTTCTACTAAAGTTCACACAATAGCACAAAATCGGACGGATAATAATCTAATCCATCTAAATTGAATCATAGGCTTCGAATCCCAGCTAAAGAGCCAGAGAAACAATGCCCCCCACCCATATCGTATTTGACCCGCAGAGACGAGCCCATCTCCTGCCTGTACGATATGAGGCCAATTTCACCCGCCCAGCCTTTATCCTCCCTTCCATATCATCGCGGTCGTCCTCGATCGTGATCGAAATTCTAAAGGAAAAATTAACTTGATGGTGATTGGAGCGGACACTTACGTTGAGCATGCTGAAGTGTACTTGGGCCACCACCCCCTATCAGACAAGCTGACCCCAAGTAAACTCGCACACTGGAGGAGAAGAAAAAAGTGCTGAGAGGGGGAGGGATGAAGATATTTATAGGAAAAATAATTCTATTAAACCTTTTAGTGCGATTCTTACATTTTGAGCATATAGGACAAACATGGCCAAACTTAGTTAAAGCGCATTTCGTGAGGGGGATCTCGGAATCTTGCGGCTTCAGTATTCAGCTAACGGTTCTTGAAGATAATGTAAAGTGCACTATAATCGATAGTACTGACCACAATACCCCCTAGAGAATCTAATGGTATATTGCAATGAACAGGATTGGTTTACGAAAATACTCACATGGTTGAACAAGGTAGATCTTCCTGAATGGATACTTCAAGTAAATAAACATAGAGTAAAAATCGAGGAGATATTTGATCACATGTTACGTTGTTACCATGAGAATATGCAAAATGAAAGGTCAGTTTTTGACTTTGTTGTTCGTTCAGAGACAAGATTTCATTGCGATAAGTTACGTAAATGGGGTGCCGAGCTTGGGCTGATGACAGGCACACAGGGGCGGCGAGACATCGCATGATTTCACTTTCCTTGATTGTGCGGTAGCGATAACTCGGATCCATTCATCTCTTTAAAAGAGACAACGCATACAAAAAGAGCTGCCTTGCAATATTCTAGACTAGGATAACCTTCTCGAATACAATCGACCTGTGAAAATATTCGCTGTTAATCAGCACCTACGTAAAGGTTTGAATTTAGTTCAAACCGCCAACCAGTTGAAAGCCTTAAGATTAAGATATCAAGTGAGCCAAACCATGCATTTTTTGCATGCCACATACCTTCGAACATTTACAGCATTTGAACTCACTTTGCAAAGGAGACAATTCGAAATACCACGGGTATCGATACGACGCACTATCTTAATTTTCTGCAGTCTCAAAGATGGAGATTAAAGTGTATGACACTCAATCCAAGGCTTAAAGAACAAAGAAAAATGACTGGAATATCACAGCAATGCGCATTAACCTCCACTACGGTTTTGCAGAGCCTGGCCCATGAGAAGTTATGAATTCAAGACGAATACCTTCTCCATATTTCATGCAACACGAAACCGGCCCAAGACTCCATCCAATTAGACAAAATGGAGATCACACATCAGATGGAGATGGGAAGGTGAACAGTCACTACGAAGTAGCGATGTGCAAAGCGCTCGGCTGCTTCGGTTGAGGGGCCGCATTAAATAAATCCAGAAGACGAGAAAACGATTCACGATTTTACGAAATAGCATCACTCATTACATCGGATTGCTGAGTACAAAGTCTTGCAATGTGAAGCTCTCACTGTGCCATTATATCTCAGATATTCCGGGCAAGAAAGGGAGCGAATCCTGAATTATAGTTCGAGAAACTTAAATCATAACCCTGCTAAAGCTATGATTGATTCACATCTACCAGATGGCAAACGAGCCTTCGCTATAACACACACTTGATAGATACTTGACAGATGTGGAAAGACAGATGGTAAAAGCGTTGTGGAATATGGTGGCCTGAAAATCGAGAAGCACTGCAACATTTGAAGAAAAATTCATCAATTCGCAGTATCGGATACACTGTCGAACGAGCGGAAAGGAATATACGAGAAAGATGACGCGAGATAAGTACCATAATGGGATTACTTCGAGAGACGAGCACACTATGACTAGATGTACTACCGTTCCATCAAACCCGAATATCCTGTCAAAATTTCCAAATTTTTTATTCCGAACAATACACATATACATCCTTTCTTTTGATTTGTGCGTTTGACACATTCGATTCACCCTCGAACTCGGTTGCTTTCATCTGGATTGAATGAACTAACCGATTGATACAAGGTGTCGAATCGTTTTGGCAGATGTTTGTCGCAGAAATTGAGAAAGCGAAAATCTTGTGGGATTCTCGATGAGAGCTAATTATTGGAGACCTAACTTAAACGGACTAATCGGGAAGTCAACGCAAAGCAAGCATACTTCATTCGCCACGGAGAATTCCAGATGGTCATGGTTTATGTCTGCGGAACATTAGGAACTGTAATCTCAAAATCGGTTGCTGTATTGGAAGATATGGAATACTTAGGTATCCGTGTTGTCGAAGTAAAAGGAACTACCCTTTCAGAAAAGTCATGGTGAAGAAGCTTGTGCTCCGCTGCCTGCACGCGGTTGCTTGCTTGTTTGCCTTTGAACAAAAAGTGTCATGGGTGGAAATAGATTCAGGTGAACAATATCTTTATTTTCTCGAAAGTCTATATCATCACAGTTTGGATTCAATGGCAGCATTTCTCATGGATCTTGAGCAGCGAATAAGCGTATGTACTCGTTGAACGAGAACAAAAACGATAAAATGTTGTGTCGATTTAAAATTGAGAAAATAAACCACCGAGGACGGCCTTTTCTTCGCTATTAATTCTGAGAATGTGAACGTCGGAATCTTTATACGAAAATTTCTTGATGTTCGAGGTGAAGTCGAAAGAGAAAATTGTTCTAGATCGGTCCGCCCCCTGTCAATGTGATAAACTCCCCGGAAACAACTGATTGGCTGATAGCCGCAGAGATCTACATGCACGGACCTATCCTGACTCGGCGATAAGGAAATACACGTGAAGTTCGAGTTACTTATCTCATCAATTACTACACTTTACATACAATGTAAATTCTGACCTACATAGAAGGCTCATTATGACCGACAAACAGCCCGTTTCCAGATTTGAATATCAACCTCTAGATCTCGATCAACCAACAGCAATTCGAATTTTCATCCTAAGTGGGGGTTCTGGCAGTTCTCCCATTGAAAGCTCAATCTTCCACATAGACCTGAAAGATCCCTCGAGTACGATAAAATATGAAGCGCTGTCATATGAGTGGAAGGAAGTCAGTAACGACGACCCTATAATTTTGGTGAATAATTGCGAGTTTCGGATTCGAAAGAACCTGTACGATGCCCTCATTCAACTAAGGTTTGTTGATAAAGATCGGTTCTTGTGGATTGATGCTCTATGCATTAATCAGTCCAATCATCTGGAGAGAAATCGCCAGGTACGCATCATGCAAACCATCTATAAGAGAGCAAAAAGAGTCATTCTCTGGCTAGGTCCTGCGAAAGATGATAGTGATCTTGCACTAGAGATTTTGACGACAATAGAAACTACCCGTGGGGGAGAAAGACAAATTCCAGAATCTCAGGACCGAACTCGTAAGTCTTGGCGCGCAGCACTCCTTGCCTTGTGTCAAAGATCATACTGGCACCGAGTCTGGATGATGCAAGAGATATGCCTCGGTCGAGAATATTTAGTATGCTGTGGTAGTAAGAAGATTTCTGGTGATACCTTCGATGAAGCTTTCAAGAATCTGGGGAGACCTAGAGATCGTGGAGATGACTGGAACGATACAGTTAGAGAAACTTTGGCGATCCGACATATCACTACGTTCAGGTACTGGACACAAAGAGGGTGGCGCTTTCGGCTAGGCCAATGTATGGATATATGTCTGGATAGTTTCATTGCTACAGAGCCTCGAGATTTCGTATATGGAATGCGTGGTCTTGTTAGTGACTGTGGGAGTGATGAGCTAGTTCCTGACTATCAAAAGTCTTTGAAAGATGTATTCTTTGACGCAGTTCCGGTTTTAAAACGATCCTCGAATTCATCGACGCAAGTAATCAATAAGCTAGCGAAGAAGCTTGACTTGACTGGGGATGAAGATGTGCAACTTTGCTTGTTAGAGATGAAGGATCACAATAACGAGCCTGACAAAGTTCATAGAACAACTCAAAATGAGTATCCTGGGGGAATGAGGAAAAGGCTCCAAAGGAGGAGCCGAAGAAGCACCGGGAATTGGAAGGGTGGCAAGGGAGATTATGATTGGCAGCTTGACACAGAAGAACCTCAATCCTCAGATTTATAACACTACTAATGGGTTTAGTTGATCTCGCAAGTGAGACTATAACATCATGGGTGTGAAAGTATTTCAACATGAAATGGTGATACTTCTGCTCTTCTATCAATAAGTTTGTGTTCAGCTGCGTTGAAGGATATGTTTCAAGAATTTCTTCAAGGCCCACACACTGTTGGTCGACCCATTTCGAATATTGTTTTTGACTTATGTAATTTTCTAGTGATAGTTCAAATAAATCGCACGTTCTATGCAACTCAAACAAGTTCCTTAGAGCTTCCACACATGATTGTTAGAGTGGCAATCGATCAGCCCATTTTGATCATTCACTGCCTCCTTTATGCCTCTACTCATGATAAACTATGTATTGAAACTTAGAAATATATATTCTTTTCTTCAATTGTTACGATTATTTGTAGTATAGATCTCGAAATAGCGGATTTCACTGGTCAATTAACATTGTCAAAAATGGACAGGGACATAGAGTGAGTCAACGCGGCGCGAAATGATATCTCTACTGCCTAAAAACATCGAGACACATCTATACTGAGGGAATTGCCTCAGAGCTGGGGTCAGAAAGCAGGTCAGACGCGAAATTGGATGGGTATACCATTTCTTGCAAGATGATCAGGTTCTTCGAGCCACTAACAGTCTCCCATGTAACGGAAATGTAGTCACTGATTACACGGGAGACTAAGTCACTGAGCCAGCCTGACTGTTAACGGGCTGTACTTAGAGCTTTTGACGGAAGATATGCGTCTCAACTCCGAACTGGTTACAAGATCGGCCCACCGACTACTGCTGAAGGGCAGCGTTTGTTGAACGCGTTAGGAGTGGTGGTGTTTCACAGTTCGTAGATCGACCACGAAACCATGGGGTCTTTGAGAAACCCGAGGAAGGCTAGGACATGGGACAGAATGAAGCTTATCTTTGTAACCTAAGCCTTGATATGCATGAGGCTGAGGTGACTGTATATCAAAACTGGAACACTTGCAGTGCAGGAAAAGGTGGAATCAGGACGAGGCTTTCAAATGCAAGCTAAACATAATCTATATGGCGCACATGAATCACATGGCATAGTGCGCTACAGTGGAAACCTTTTCCTCCCGCATATACAGCGCCAAAAGGCCCAGATCATATCATGTAATTAAGTGACATGTGGTTCAGGATAGGGGGAATGCATAATGCTTTCCAGAGTATCAAAGACTTCCCTAAGAGCCTAGGCAGAGTACTTTCTCCTGAGATCTAAGACACAAGAACCTCTCCATACACAGCTGATTTCATAAGATTTAGGGCCCAATTGTGCTAACGTTGCGAAGGAGGGGCCAGTACATTAGTGGTGCAACATGCATGACTGAATTTGATCGTACAAAGACTCATCAGATTCATTATCAAGTACTCAAACGAGAAACGAATGCTTACTGGAGAGCTTGATATGACTCATTTAATCAAACTGCGTTAAGTAAGCACCACGGGTGATGCTGAATCAAACTCGTCACATTGCAATAAGATTGATGTTACTAGGGTATCACGTGTTAGAGAGCTACAACACACCAATGTTGTGATCGTCAATGCTTAGCAACTGACTAAAATTTGGTGTGACACCTGCATAAACAAACGGGCGTCCAGGTCCACTTGGTAGAAAAAGAAGCTGCGAATTTACCGAGTCCAATCAAACAAAACGATCTCGCATACCCAAGCATGGAGCAAACAAGGTGAAAATGTACAAATCCGCAAGAAGCCGTCCAGGCATTTGTGAAGTTGAAAATGAGGGATTATTCATTTATTACCAGGTTTACGGATACCAATATTCGGACCGTCACACGGATACATGCGATTCCCAAGACGGAGGGGCTGTTGATGCCTAGCCCACGGGAGTCGTAATCACTGGATTACGTGGTGCCGGCATGTAGCATATAGGAAGAATATTCAATCGGACGAATCAAGGGGAACATAGATCATAATGCTGTTTCACAAGCTTTCGAAATAATAAACTCACCCCGCTTATTGTCAGAGGACTGGATTGACTGGATTGCAAATCTGATTACACAATGTAAGAGCACGGGAAGACACGTGAGGGAGTTTCGCGTTTGTTTTACCAAATAAGTCGAGCCACTTCATGAAGATGATTTTTTCATGGTATGAATCGAATTAGCAGGCTTGGAGACCGTGACACGTCATCGAATGAGAGAAATGATTTCGGGTATCAGTAGTTATTTCCCTGTCATACAGACATCCGGGCCCCCTTTATGTTACACCGTTTCGTTTGTCTGCATTCAAGGCCCTAGCAAAGCCTTACTTTGTCACATCACACCTGTCATCTCGACAAATCTTTGGACAGATTTTGAATCAGAATTCTTGATCCATCAATCATAACGTCAGGAATATGTACTGAGTTCCCAAAATTGTCGTTTCCTCGGGTTTCACAACAAATTTTCAGTCTATCCATGGTATTCTTAGCCTCATATGATTATACGAGATAGGTAAGTCCGTATTGTATAACGTTACATCATCCAAAGAGTTGAAGTGCATCCTTCTTGTGTAAGGAGGAAAGTGCCGTGGCTACAAACGGCACTCGAAGGCTCAGCAAGAAGTACCTCAAGACTTAGATTTATATAATCCCCTTCATTCTCCAAGTTCATGTAAGAGATGGCATACCAATTTCCAATCATTTTCAGGCCATACTTATCTTCAGAAATTTACATAGTACCTCAATTTTTTACTTTTGACAACAATCATACTTTCACACTTTCATCGAGAGCCCGACTTACCCCTCGAGACCCAACCAATCTCTTCTGTATCGAAGTGGCACTTGATGTAACATTCTATCATACTGCAGAAGATTCGCAGGTTGGTGGAGTTACGATATTGAATCCATGTGGATGCGGTTTGTCATTCGTCGTATTACAAGTTTGAGATCCAAGACTAATCTTATTAACAGATACCACTAGCAGGCCAATTGTCGATTAAAGGCTGGTTCTTTCGTGAGCCGTGTGTGAGGTGTTGCTCACCTCCCACTCCATACGATTCCATTCAACAGAGATTCAGTGCAAATTTTGAGCCGGAAAGTTCTTCCCGGATTCCTGTCAATCGTGGCTAGGATCTTCTCTCAGAGCCGCATCAATTTCTCCTTAGTTGGAGCATTGGGAAATGTCATTATCTTATCGATCTAGACGACATTTCCAGAGCAGTTCAAACTCTTCACACTTCAGGCTACCATTGGTCCGAGTCTGGTCTGGGATATTCCATTGTCGAACACGGTTATCATCTCGAACACGATTATCATCATTTTGACAGACTGGCAGAAGCGTCTTCCGGGACTGCGACGCACTACAAGGTCTGCCCGGTCAATATCGTGGAGCTTCAACCTCATGGTGGCAGGTCCATTGTGGCACGAGACATTCTCGAAGTACGTATAAATTTTTTGAATGATATACAACTCTCAAGTATGAGTACTAATCAGTCAATAGTTATCTACGAACTGTCTTATAACGATATCTTTTATATATGTAGTATTCAGATTCTATACACGTGCGCCGTCCCTCGAAAGGGAAACCAGTTAATATTCCGGTACCTGGATTTGGATTCTCCACGGCAATGTAACTGAACGCGGAGACGACGGCGGGGGCCCCGGGAAGAGTTCTCTTTTCTTCTTAACAGCCTATCCCCCTGAAATCTTATAGAACTCGATACAGGCTTTCTAATGAGCTTAGCCATCATTATACGACTAGATTGAAAGAAGTTATATATAAATCCCCTCCTTCCTGTCGCGATATTCGATTAGTCATCCAAACGCCGGCTACGAAACCCCTTAATTCTTCGACTATTCAAAATTTAGATGCAAGCAACCTCTTTTAAAAGCATCTACAGCCTTATAAATCAACTACAACTACACTATTCACCATAGAAAAAGAGCTCAAAATGATTGCTATTGCTAACAGTGAGCGCGTTTTCTGGCCTAAAACCTTCAGAGAGGGTTGCGATGATACTATTATCGAAGGTATGAATACACTTTTTCTCATATTCACTATATATCTGCTTCGATTTATATTAAATATTATAGTCTAATCTATTCATTCTATAGCTATACTTTCTTCTTCCTATAGTCCTACAACAACTATCAATAAGACTATCATTTGTAAGCTAGTTTATACTCTACATCGCCTCCCTGCCGACCCTAATAGACTCAAGAATATCAGAGATATTCTCACTCTTATTCCTATCAATCCTACACATGGATTCCCACCTCTTTATATCCCTAGGGGCTATAACTCTCTATTCGATGCTCATCTCGCAGTAGATCGTACCCTCTATATTCGAATTCTTGACGAAATCACTTGAAGTAAGAGATGAAAGAAAGCGATAGTGAAATGGTCTTCACTTCAAAGAAAAGGCGTATTTTGAGGCATTCCACAGGTCGAAATTAGAATAAAGATATACTCTTTATCGCTTTCAACATGTCCTTTTGTTTCGAAATACTCCCAACTCTAACATAACCTTGAACAAAAAGTCGGCATATTTCTTGAAATTGCACTAAGCATTCTACAGCATCTACTATTATGGTGTGGCAAAGTCATTCGAGAGAAGGGAGCATACTTTTATTCACCAGCCCCTGTATCCTGAAAAAAACATTTGTCAACGAAAAGTGATCTCTTCGAGCTTGAATGTTGTTGCAAAGTATGCTACAAGATCTTTCTTCAATCAGAAGCCACAGCTATACCACTGAGCATTACCCTCTATCTAACCTCGTCATTGGACTTGAGAGCAAGTCAACGAGGAATGTCGATTACATACAGACGAAATCAGTTATTGCGTGGCCTAATCCTAACGCATACAATTCTATCAACCAAGTGCAAAGAATCTAACCCTTGATAAATCAAAACACCATATCGAGATCCATAGATCCATCTCAAAGCGTTTTCATCACGTACATCGTATTCGGCTATATCGGGCACGGTGCCTGGTTTTGGAATTATACTAATATATGTCTCATACTTTGCCAAGAGATAAGCGATCGTACCGGAATTTCCCTCTCATACTCTTAGCCTGATACTATATATGATATACTGGCTTCTTGTATACATAGAGCCCTTCAATTATACAATACAGCAATTACGGCGGCGCAACCGAATCAAAATCCAGTTCTTTATATTGACGGGCAACAACTCGCACCTTATTGTTATAACACTCCGCAAATCCCGGTTTTGGCTATACTGAGGGAGCTCTATTGCGTTTGTGCGAGATTCTATTACATATACCCAAGTTAGGGAGATATGAACTCCACATATAAATGTGTTGTTGATACAGAGTCATGGAAGACCTTTAGGTTTCACCACTGCAGAGGAAGCCGCTGAGCAAGCTTAGTGCCCTTCCAATATCTATCTCATTTTCAACGAAACCGGCTACGCTACACGAGAAGTCACTGTAGAGTGATTGGAAAACGTCTTCTCTATGCGAAGACATGATGACGACGCTATTCCTGGCACTTTCGTCCTGATGTTGATAGATAGCTTCTCCACTCACTTGGGCAGCGATCATTACTCACTAAGGCAATGGATGCTCATAAATGCATCCAGTCTGTTATTCCTGGTGGCTTCACTGGTTACCTTCAATCTTGTCGAAGATTCCTATAGGGAGTCGCTGTAGTGGGTTGACGCCTTTTCCGGATTGATATCGTATGAAGGGTCACTTTGGAACAACCTGTTATATTATCAGCAGAACTCCATCAGAAAGTATAGTATGATTTGATGAAGAAATGGCCACAATTATGGAACTTTCCTGGTCCCAACTAAGAGATTGTGTAGCTGGCATATGCTTTAGGGCCGAGAACAGTTGGCGAGAGCACTTTGAAGATGAATTTCTCAATGTTTAATGGATGATAAAGTCCATCGCAAGCAGTACTAAAATCCATCAAAACTAGGAGGTTTTCATCTCGAATTTATTATTCGGTTAGTTCGGCCAATATGTCTGACTTCGGGATCGTACTAACGGCTTTGAAATTGCAGAAAACCATCAAGAAATAATAGATCAAATATGTATGTCCCGCTTCGGCTGGTGGAGCAGCCGATCGTACCAAAATTTACCCCGCGCTTGCTTCAAGCCTAGCGTGTACGTAACAAGCTAACCTTCGTACGAATAAGGCATTCAAGTTATACAACGCCGCGAACTTGGCAGCTCAGCCTAATCGAAATCCTGTACTCCCGATCGGCGGACGAGAATTGGCACCATATTGTCATAATGCTATACAATTTGCGGTGTTGGCAATGCCTGGGAATCCTGTAACCTTTGTACGAGACCGAATCACGCCCGCCCAAGTTCGTACGATGATGGCTTCATATATAAATGCCTTATTGATACAAAGCCGGGGGATTCTCGTCGAAGGATCCTGTGGAGAATGTCGTCGTCGGGGTCTAACCCCATTTCCTGATTGTCGTCGTGTAGTTGGTCATTTCGGTGACAGCTGCGGCAATTGCAAGTGGCGGGATCACGGAATTCGGTGCGTACGATCAGATCGTCCACACCCTGGTCCTGGCCGACGCAATCCTCTTCCTCCGCCCCCCTCGAGAAAAACTCTTTTGATTGGTTCTGGTTCCGCGGAAGAGCCTCTTATACCCGAAGATGTTTGCAATTACCACCTCCGCCAACTCGCGGGTGTACTTGGATTCAAAGCTGCACAAGTTGTATACAAAGACCTCATCCAATGTATTTGGGGAAGGAAGGGGAGGGGGGAAATGTATTGCAGATGTGTTCAATGATTCGTCGAATTTGTTTGACTCCATCATTGCTTATGTGGTTATGAGTATCCAGTGGGCAATTCATGACAGGAAGTAACTCATTGCATACCTGTTGGCCGCGTGCATCATTCAACCAGGTCTCGATTTGTCGAATGCCAGCATCTCGTTGCCTCTGATCAGGGGTTTTGGACAAGCGTTTGACTTCTGCATCATATTCCGCGATTGTCTCATCTATAACATCTGCCGGGCAACCAGCAGCTATCCATTTGTTTCTTGCTTTATTGCAGGAGATGCTGGAGCAGGGAGGTTTAAATGGTGTCGGCAGCGACGGCGATGGTGGTAGCATTAGCGACAGCTGAGGAGCTTTGCTCTGAAACAAGGCTTGTGGCACGTGAAGTTTGGTTTGCCATTTTGGGAATGAGTGACGTTATTGTTGTTATATCTTGGATCTGCATTCACACCTTCTGTTACCTCGACTGTATCACCAAATTTACTCATCGTCAAAACGTCACTCATTCCAAAAATGGCAAACCAAACTTCACATGCCACAAGCCTTGTTCCGGAGCAAAAAATCTGCTATATCATTGACTACAGCTACTTTCTCATCAACAATAGAGCGATGCGCACCATTTCCGTTGGTTGAAGCGACAACAGAATGCCGTCTAATCAATCATTGAAGAACAACAATGCAACCTCTGCTGCACTCAGCAAGAGATGAAGAGTCTGTAACAGACCACCCCTATTCTCGATAGTTATGAAGCACCTCACTGGAAATTGGATATAGTTTGCAATACAACTCTCCAGCTACAACATTTCCAACGAATAGTAAGTTTCCCAACGGACCGGGGTTTCTCGATTTCGAAAGCCTAAGCAGCCAATCATTGAAGCAACTACACTTCGATTTACGCCAGATACCAACTTCTTGGGGACTGGACCGGTGGTAATCCTGCTACCAAATTACCACTCCAACATCGTTTGTCAGCACCCTCCAGAGTGGAAAGAGGAGATGAAATTGTACAACCAAGGCTTAGATCGAGAATATAATGCCAAGGAGCAAAAACATCGACAAGCTTGGATGAACAAGCATCATGGTCGGATGAATGGTTACTAGCCATTATCCAGGCAAAACGTCTTGTTATATTATATGGCAAGACAATATAGTAACTTTCCTGGCCTCAAGAGCTTACATCAGCTTGATGGAGAAGGAGTGGCAAGAACACCCCGATTGGAAGAAGGAGAATGATTCGAGAAACGCCTACAACCTCAACTTTCGAGATGAACCGGACCTGCCGTTATCCAAATCACCCGAGCCATATCGACGACACTTAGATGTGATAGTGAAATCGCCGAATAAGTTGAAAGAGGTTAGGAAGAAACTTGACGCGTTCGCAAACAAAGGGTTAATTTTTGCCTCGAGAATGAGGACAGTCTATTGGGATTCACGATTTCAAAAGCCGAGGCAAGGAATATAATGAACATCTTAGCAATACACAGGTCTGATTCTTAAATCAAATGAAGTATTTTCACTATCAGAATTTCCTCGGTTTGTAATATGATAGTGGGGGGAGTGGAGGGATTATCGATCTAACATCGAGTTTCCAAACCTCAGTAAATTCCCTTGCAGGCGCCCCCCAACCCCGCATTCTCCATTCCCCTCTATCAAGGAAAGATTTAGAAGATCTCGACTTTTCTTGCAATGGAACTGGAGAAAATCCGATGCCGAAAGCAGAGTTGCTTCTCCGGTTCAAACCACCCAGTCTTTGCGTCCGTTCCTCGTACGGGCACGAAGCAAATCGGTATCGATCGGGCAATCCAGTCATCAATTTCTTGATGAAACAATAAAATTTACATGGCCGACAGAAGAACGAGAAATCCGCCAAGCTATTGACCAAATAGAGGATCAACATGCGAATCAACATACCAACCAACGCGCCATTCGATCTAATAATCCAATCATTGATTTGATCAGCGATAACGAGGAAGATGAACCACTACAGCCACAGACACTACCAGTGTCTGCCACTTCAAACCGGGACGAAGATGGCAATAGAAACAATGATGAACGGTCTTCAATTTCTGTATCCCAACCTGCTAGAGCAGAGACAATGCAGCATTGGAGAGGCCATAATGCAAGTTTGGGAAGAAGAAGAAAATCGAATAACGATGACAACTCTAATAACAACAGTTCAAGGAGACCCCCAAAAAGAAGACTTGATCACCAATTATGAAAGCGTGTGCTGGGGAGATAGATCAGAGACTCTGGATTCTAGAGAGCAACAAAACAATACAGAGATAATAAAGAAGACGAGAGAATCACAACCCCAAAGTTTTCGAGGAGGAAATTTGGAGCGACTCTGACGACGAAGCAGATCCTAAACTTATTCAAGATTCTGATTTGGAGAGTGAAAGTGAAGCAGGATTGAATCAGGAAGAAGAGGAGGAGGAGGAGGAGTAGGGTGAGAAGGATGAGAAGAGCCCTGTCCCCCACTCCCCCACTCCTCCTGCAAATTGTCGCTGCTACGAAAGTATGGCATATATGTGTTACCTTCCGGCCTCTGCGATAAATAGAAAGCTTCCGAATCGCATTCCTCCACCAGCTCTCGGTTCCCAGGAGAAAGACAGATGCGCAATGACTAGCACACTGTGAAAATCATCGACAATGTCCCAAAACGCGATCGAATGATTCAAGCCGCAACAGTAACACCTCTGCGACAAGCGTACGAGATCCCAATCGAAATTCCTGATAGCAATAACAGCGATGTGACGATTCCGACACAAGGGTTGATCAGTCATATTCCCCTGCCAGCAGAACTATAAAAGAGTGTGTCTCATATAGTTAATTTCTTCAACTTGATATTCTCTAGTATAGGTTAAATACACTTCTATTATGCCCTGATTTCAGCGCCGTCACAACCGAGGAGGTCTTTATCACTTCTTTCAGGAAAAGAAAGTCGATCAAATAGGAAGTAGAGAAAATGGTAGCGATCAAAAAAAGAATAAGGGGTGCTTCAGGGAAAGAGAACAAAAACGACTTGAGAGCAAGCCAATTCTTCGGAGGGGGGAGTGATGTGACGATTCGGCCTTAAGCCTTATCGGGTCACATGATATATCATCTCGCGTACTATCGGTACCGAGGCCGATAACGAGCATTTTGTTAATACACTAAAAATAGAATTCTGAATAAGCGAAAAAAAAATCTGTGAATTTGTATAGTGTGTTTATAGAAATCTTATAATCTTCTATTTAAAGTATAACTCTCTATAGGGTATGGCGGGAAGTATAGGGTAGAATATGAGGGCATTTAGAGAATCTTATATCAAGTGTATTGTTATTAACTATGAGAGGAAGAGCTCTGATATACGATAGAGCTCTTACTAGTACTAATTGGGATTAGCTCCCCCTGCTCTAGTATTCATGTGAACCAGACTTTTATATTCCCTCCTTTCCAAAATATCATTTCAGCTCCAATTCACATTACCCTATTTCAAATTCTTATTATTCCTAAACACCACTTTATTTACACTCTCCAACTCACCTATTATCCTAAATCCCAAATCCCCAACCCTATCTAAACAAACTATACCTCTCTTATCTTTCACATTTTTCAAGAAAATAAAACAATCTCCATTAATAACCTTCATAATGAACAACATTATATTGATATCGTATTTGCATTCCTGCAACGCTAAAACTACCTTTCATAACTATTTCTTTTATTTTCAACCCCAAATTCCCTTCAGACTAATTTAAGTCTTAACATCTGGTTCGGTTCTACCGATATACTCCTTAAACTTCAACAACTCCACAGCGAAATCTACATTATCCTTCAAGAATACTTGAGCATCTTGACCATAGGTACTCTTATCATCTGTATGTTTCTCAATATATAATCTGATAGTAGCACCCGAAGAACCAGTACCACTGAGACGAACAACGATTCGGGATCCATCAGAGAATTTAACGTAAAGACCTTGGTTGGGTGAAACACTGCCATCAAGATCAGTGTAGGAGAAATCTCCTGCATCCGAAACTGTACGGTCTGTGAGGTAATATGTGAGCTACTTTGTCATGGTACATCAAAAGACTAAAAGAGAAAACTTACCACCAATCTTACTGCCAATGAATGAAGAATCCTCAATCTTGGCATTCAAATCCTTAACAACCTTTGCAGCACCCTCACTGCTAACATCCTCATAATCATATCTAGTGAAGAAAGTACGTCCATAGATAGTCCAGAAATCATGTTGAATCTTAGCAATGCTTGGAGTAACACTTGGATCCTTCTCACCAATAGCGGCGATAATGTTCAACCAAGCAACGACAGCCCAAAGACCATCCTTCTCACGGATATGATTTGATCCAGTACCGAAAGATTCCTCACCACAGATGGAAAGTTTATCAGCATCGAACAAAGCACAGAAGAATTTCCATCCAGTAGGAACTTCATAGCAGCTGAGATTTTGAGCTTTAGCAACAAGATCAACAGCTCCAGATGTTGGCATACTGCGGGCAAGACCGTAGACACCTTGCTTCTTGAAGTATGGAATAGATTGTGCGTAGTGAGCAATGATTGCAAGACTGTCACCAGGGGAGACGAATGCATTAGCTCCGTAAATCATGTTACGGTCTCCATCTCCATCACTTGCAGCACCGAAATGAATCTGTCCCTTATCAACAGCCTCAACAAGTGAGTGAGCGTAAGTCAAGTTAGGATCTGGGTGACCTCCATTGAAATCTGGTGAAGGAATACAGTTTTGTGTGCTAGAGCTTGGAAGACCCAATTCAGTCTCAAAGATAGCCTTTCCGTAAGGACCAGTGACACCGGAGAGGGCATCAAACAGGACCTTAAAGTCGGTGTGGGTTTCGAAGAATTTCTTGATGAGAGGGAAATCAAAGATATCCTTCAACATCTCAACATAATCGGCACATGAATCAATAATCTCAACTTCCAATGGACCATATGTTTTTGTACCGATTGTAGCAATGTCGACTTCTGGGATATCGGCAATCTTATACTCGGTGAGAGTTTTTGAAGCTTCGAAGATCTTGTTTGTAACGGATTCTGGAGCTGGTCCACCATTTGCGAGGTTGTATTTGATACCAAAATCATTTTTTGGTCCTATTCATCAATAAAAAATTAGCCATGATCTCTCTTCTCCCATTACATCACTCGGGACCATTCGACCTCATCGTCCCAAATCCCCCAAATGAAGCAGAATACTCAAACATACCTCCAGCGTTGTGACTAGCAGTCAACAAGATACCACCCGTCGCCTTTCTCTTTCTGATAACATGCGACGCAGCGGGGGTACTCAAGATACCATTTTGACCAATCAACAACTTCTTGACACCGTATGCGGCACCGATCTTTGCAATCAATTGCACCACCTCTGGGTTCCAGTATCGTCCGTCACCACCAATAACGAGGAAACTGTCCTTTACACCCTCGGGGATGGAGAGGAGAATAGAGGTAACGAAGGACTCGCTGTAGTGTTCTTGTTGGAAAACAACCACCTTCTTACGGAGACCAGAACTGCATGTTGAAGATATTAGCAAGCTGAACTGAACTGCAATCAAATGAGATAAACTTTGATATTCGATCTCTGGTCAAGTATGTAGCAACATCAGGGAGAGAAGAGGCGAAGTGAGGTGAAGTGGGGTTCAAGCTCCAAATACAAATAAGTACTTACGTTCCTGGCTTCTGATCCGTAAAAGGCTTCAAAGAAACAGTCTTGACACTCATGATTTCCGATGTGATATAATTCTTCAAACGAAGTACGAAAAAAAGGTTCTCAAAGAGTAAGAAGGTACGAAAGTATGCTGTGAGAAAGCAGAGAAATGAAAAGGGGGCAAGAGAGATTTTGATGCCAACAAGGCAAGCTCAACCAGCGGTGTTGATATTTAGCTCTTGGGTGGAGAAGGTTTGTTTGGTGGGGCATTCGTTGAGAGGAACACATATCTGGGTGGTGGGTGTGTACTTTTGCTTGGATGCTGGATGGATGCTGGATGGATGCATATGAATGGATTTGAGGACCCCACTCTTCGTGATGGGATGAGGGGTGAAGATCCTGGATGATTGATGGATGGACAGATGGATTACCTCATGGGAAGAACTACGATGGATGTATTTTTGTGATAGAGCCATACATGCCATACCATCCATACATACCATACATATTAGATATCAGCCTATTCTCAATTCCTCACGTCGTCGCAATCTTGATTAAAAACAATTTTATTATGATTGTAAATACTACACCCACCCAAGTAGATATAAAACATCAAGATCAATATCAATATCAAAAGAAGCGTATTCTTATCCAAATGCGAAATAGCTCTCAGCCTCATATTATAAACTATCGGACGGCCCCTTGAGCTTAGTCTTCATTGCTAGGAACTTTTTCTCGTTCTCGTTCTGGTTTAGGTTATATATATACTTAGCAAGGCTGGGAATACGGTATTCTCATTCAAATTCAATGATCATATAATCATACATACAATTCCGACGTCTCTCAAGCGTCGATAATAAATCTAGACATATGCATAGCATAGTATGTCACTGTCCCAGCCCAAGATTATCGACTGCTTTCCTTCACAAGTTTGTCGTTGCAGGTAATATTCAATCATTTCCCTTCAACTCCGCATGGATAATTCCTAGCGTTACGCCATCATGCGATAAGACGGAAGCTATCGAAGAAAAATCTGATAGTATGGTCTACTAGGTAAACTCGTATTATTGATATTAACCATCAAGTACCCAACTACAACAATTCCACTCGCTATTCTCCTAACGTAGCAATGCAGCCCTCCATTCTCTTCGTTGGAGGTATCAATCTGCAACAAACATCATCACCACAAAGTATCAACACCATCGTCCCACTCATCAATGCAACGAAAGAATCCGTTCATGCCTAACGAATTCAGAAATTCAGCATGTGAAAACTCATCCTGACAAACCCGCACTTCGAAACAGGTACTTGTTGAAAAACTCTCTCCTTCCAATATCGTGCCTCGTCAATACTCTCCAAGATATCTTCTCTCCCTCGATGTTTCCCCTGTTTCTTCGGTTGATCCACCAAGACTCGTAAATCGCACCAACGCTTGGCAGCTTCTTTAATACTGCTTACGTCCAAGATTCGATAGTGCAGATGCTCGATTATTTGTTTGTAAGGTCCTTTGCTCAAAAATGC
The DNA here is from genome assembly GCA_004379285.1 of Botryotinia calthae. Taxonomy (NCBI): domain Eukaryota; kingdom Fungi; phylum Ascomycota; class Leotiomycetes; order Helotiales; family Sclerotiniaceae; genus Botryotinia; species Botryotinia calthae. Next base: position 24,328 of record PHWZ01000274.1, on the reverse strand, counting down.
TTTATCCGCATGAACACTATTTCCAGCAAGTAATGCGCGACGGGCTTCGGGAACCCATGATTTGATGTACTCGAGGAGAGACTCGGCAGCTTCGGTAGGAGTGGTGGTCGAGGAGAGAACTTCGGAGGTCAAGCCAGTGGAGGCGTGGGTTGTGGTACACCATTCGTCCTGTAGGTTGAGATTGTAAGTATAATGTGAGACTTTCAATGAATGAAAACGAAGATGTTACAAGGGAAGAAGAGATGTGCAAGCTTGCAAATTCGTTTTCGAAGAAATGAAAGAGGTACAGACCATTTTATCCATCGTCTCTTGATCCTGATGAATCACAGCATTCCAACCTTTCTCATCCATCACCTCCAGATTTCCATTCGTAATTACACATGAGATTTCAATAATGACATCGTTTTCAACATTCAGTCCCGTCATCTATATGATATGCCATTATTAGCCTGCAAGCTTGAAGATAACATATACCTTATACCTCAACTTTTCATCCAATGCGGACGTTGGAATTGATATGTCATTGGAGGGATGGATGAATAATGGAGGGGTAATAATGAAGGAATAACATACCTCACAATCAATCCAAACCAATGGATGACTGGTGCTTACTTCCTCCATCTGTATCGACGATACTCAACTTGAATGCTTCTATCAGAACCCGACACCAAACTCAATAATTGAGAATCGCAAATATCAAGTGCTCGGATTGAATGGAGAAAGACAATATTGATGAATCAATGAACGAATTGAAGAAATAAAAACATGCACGACTATCCTATCTGGCAAAACCAAACCCAAAATTCTCACCTCGTACCTGCTCATCTAATCTCGTCCCATGGTGAAAATCCTCACAGGCAACCCCGCTATCAGGCGTCTAATAGTATGGATAGGACTCATAAATATACGGATTGATTTGAGTGATACATACCCTCCAGGTTCTCAACTTCAGACGTGCAACACAGGTTTCCAGATCACGTGAGCTTACTCATCTTAGTGAAATCAGGGGGTCGGTATGAGCCGATATTCATCCGAGCTTTGCAATATTTCTGATGTGCAACATTGTTTGCTGATGGGTATGGACACGTGAATTGGATCTTTTGATTAATTTGATTTGCTAGGTAGGAGGTTCAGCAGTGGTTCATTACTTCGAGTGTGAACATCTGATCTGGCTAATGAAAAACGGATAGATTCGCTTCTTCGATTTCACTACATAGGGAACTTCAGATATACAATATTCGAATAAGCTCATCTAAAAATCATGTGAGAAGCCCATCTCCCTGCCTAATCTAATTCGCTTAAAGCATTTTCAAACTAGGTACGTATCTGATATTGCCTCAAGGTGACCGCAAGAAGAAGCTTTTAGATGTGCCTAGAGTTAATGAGCTCCTTTCAGTCTGCGTGAATACTAGTCTAAGCTAATGTTGCTAGCTCCTAAAATTAAATATCAGATCTCTTTATCTAATCCCTTGTTTCTTATTTCTCAGCTCTCCTTCTAAAAGAAGATAATTCCACTCCCTCTAATAGGCTTTGAGGTGTATGCAAATCACCATACAGAATGTAGACAGCATTCTTCGAGCGAAAGTATGACTTCGGTTGAGGACATTACGCTATGCTAAAGTGTCAAATCACATGTCTTCAGAGCACGGACCATGAAGGGGAGTACCTATACTGTCAACTCTTCGCAGCTAGCTAGATTTACCTTCATCAATGCATTTACCACCGATCACGGTCATCTACATATCGTGCATCCATCTTATTTCGAGAATTGAAGATGTCGACCGACTCGGGATCATCTAACTTACTCCAATTCCCTATGTTCACGATAACTAAAAACCTTCGAATGCCACCCGAGGACAAAGCACTATATGAGCGTATTGCATTATTGACAGACCCCACATCAATCACTCGCGCAGAGAAGAATTAGTTAGATGGGCTTCCGCCGCCAGATGAAGAAGATAGGCTTTGTGTGGAAAAGGTTGGCTTAACTATGGCGGAGCTGAAGGACAAAGTGGCAGTCAGCCACGTTACCCTTACTCAGGAAGAGGCTGATATCATCTTATTTGGCGTTACGTGGGAGCTAGATAATCCAGCCAGTGGCAAAAAATATCTTCTGTGGTCTATGGACCTTGTGGAGGAAGAACGGCAGCTTGTCGAAAAAGTACAGACGTCCTTAGGTAATCCTTATGACAACGCGATTAAGCGCCTTGCCAGCAAAAGATGGGATGAACTAAGACAACTCGATCAGCCAGTCAGGGAGCAACGGCGTGAACAGAAAGCACAGGAAATGCGTGCCGCTTTTGCCACGCAAAGGGAAGCTGGTCGGCCGATATGGGCGCAGGAAATGCTTGCTGCGAAGCTGGCTCATTGGGGATTTGTTATCTTTCGGACAGATTATCGTGAAGGGACAGATAAGAAATGGCATGTTTTTAAAGGTGTTTACAGAATGACCGCAGCTACTGTGCTACGTGACTGTTGGAACAAAGCAAACACCCTAGTTACGACACAGAAATCTCTTCTTGTTTCTGATCCAGAACTGGATGGGGCGAGCCTGGATACATTACGAGAACGATTCAAGAGAATGAGGGAAAATGGCGAAATTCCTAGTGGGAGAGCAACGGTTTGCTTTCTAGTGGTAGATGAGGCGGTTCTTGACCACAATGTGATATCGACGAAGACTCTTTACAAATCTAAAAGTCCTGGGGAAGCGGATCCCTGGGATACTACACTGTCTTTACGAGCTGTAGATCCGGATTATAACAACACAGGTACATTAGATTTCGAAGGCTACATTACGATTCCTCTTCCTAAGGTCTTCGACTGGTTATACTACTGTTTCATGTCCAAAAGTGAGGATTGGAAAACGCGATATGTGAACACTAAAGGAGGTCCTGCGGAGGTGATGGTTTGTACTCCTTTCACATCTCGCACTCTTTGCATTGACAGAAAGTATTATACTGTTGCGGTTCATTATTTGCTAATAGCGATAGTTAGGACCCTGACGCGCCATATCCAGCCTATCGTTCAGGTATGGAATCGCCTTTACCATAAATGAATGTTATAATCGAACGATATATTTCTAGAATTGTAGTCTAGAATTGTAAAGACACAATACAAGAAATTGGTTAAATTGGTTCTTGCTCATGTTTTTCTTATTTACAATCATGCAAGATAATTCGATTTCTTGTAGCGATTTGGTCATGATGGTCTATATGGCCCCGAGTCATTCCTGAAATTATACCAGAAGGTATCCAAGTCATTATTCTATTCATAATTTGGATTCATTTCAATTAAAATACCATTGTAAAGGGCCGTTATTAGTACGGTGTACAAGCTGGTGCAATGCTCAGCGGATTAGGAAATAAGAAAATTTACATCGGCGGATATAACCGCATATATTATTTTCGAGAGGGTAACTATTATAAGTACCCCCACCATACTTTACACTCACCGTGAGGTGATATTCCAATACACCCGGCTTAAAGGATCACTTACAAATTCTTTAAGAAGCACACTCGCCGAACGCCGTTTGACAACCCGATCCAACGTCACAATATGTACTACCACTACCGCAGAATCCATATTGACTGCAGCAATTTCCAAAGGTCGACCCAGCACATGTCCAATTGTCATAATCGCTGCCGCATCCGCCATTAGAAGACACTGTTTGAGTTGGTGCAGCGGTTGTTGTGGCAGTAGTCGTCGTAGAACTGGTGGAGCAAATACCAAATGCAGACTGGCATCCTACACCGCAAAAATCGGCAGTGTTACCGCAATATCCACTTTCACTACAGCAGTTTGGAGACTCGCAGGTATATCCTGTACGGGTAGAGATTAGCAACAGCTTACAGTAATGATCATGGGTGTGTGAAACATCTAGAATATTCAAGAGAAGGAAAAAAATCTTATGCAGTTCACTTACCACTATCACCACCGCATGAGCCGTCAGGTGAGAGAGTGACGGTTGGCAATACCGCAGTAGTCGTCGTAGCCGTATCGGTCGCAGATGAAAATGTCGCAGATGAAAATGTCGCAGACGCTACTGTGCAGCTGCCAAATAGTGACTGACACCCCACGCCACAGAAGTCGCTCGTCGAACCACAGTTTCCATATTCCGAGCAGCAATCTCCAAATGAACTACCTTCACATGTGTAGTTTGTATTATTGGCGCCGCACAAACCATTGGGTGAGATGCTGGAAGTACCATCTGATCCTGTAGTGGTTCCAGCGACGCAGTAACGATAGCCGGGAAGAAACACGCATGAAGTTGTGTTTTTCGCATCATAAGTGAGAGATGGATTCCATGCGACGACATCTGATATTTCAACTAACCATACAAACAATGATTGTCAGTAAAGTGGACTTTTCTATCCAGTGAGAAGAATTACTAGCATGGAGGAATGTGTTTGAGAATATCTTAGAAAAAGGATAAAAAACTCACTATCATAGAAATGGGCAATGGCACCACATGAGTTGGTATCAGAATTGCTCTGATAGTACTCTGCGTACTGTGAACAGGATCCTGAAGTCCCGGGAGCAAGAGGAAGGTCAGCGAGGGATGTAAAATTAGTCAACAAAGCAGTCGTAGTCATCGTACCCACTGCTGGCCAAGTAAATGGCGTAGTGGTAGGGTATGTGGTGACGAAACAGCTTGCTGGAGCGTCGAGTTTTGAACATGGATTTTTCGTTGTTGATGTACCCCTGCGGTTATAGTATGCTGTCAGCAAAGAAAAAGCAAAAAAGTTCAATTCCAAAGGAAGCAGCTGCAGAAATTCTACAGAGCTTGGAAATGTAACGGGGTGGGTGCTTACCCGTATCCGGGATACGTGGCGATGTTTCCCACGGCCTCGACACAATAGTATGTGTCAGTCCAGAGATCTCCACATGTACTGTTTACCATGGGATTCAGGAAGTAAAAGTCGCTCAAGGAGATACCCATGGAAATTGATATACTTGCACAGTCGTCTCCATCCAGCACTAGATAATATTCTCCGCCTAAACGAGAACTATTGTTAGTCGCTTTACTTAACCTTTTCACAAGGTCGAATATGGAGCTTACATTCTGTCGTTGTATTTGGCGCTAGGTTTGTAGGAACCGATCTATATATTTTCGGGGAAGTCAGTGGTGGTCAAATAGTCAAGCATAGTTTTGGGGCTAGTTAGACTTACGCTATGGGCGTTGTGACGCTTGCGCTCCCTGTCGAAGCAGCAGTTGATATTCCGGGATAACTATACACGGATGAGAGTCATTATATTGAAACATGCCATCAAGCAAAATTTCACTGAAGAATAAGTTGTTCTCTTGCCTTACGCAAATCTGGTAGCCTTCTATTTGATTTAGATTTGAGCATCCTTTGTTGATGTTGGGATTCCAAGAGATTAGCTGTGTGCTGGAGAATTTCACATTGTAGCTTTGGACAATTCCGTAGCAAGTGTCGTTTGCCGCCACTGTATAAAGCTCGCAGCTTTGTGGGATGCATAAACTTGTCCCTGGGTCTGGGAGCTCTGAGCAGTATCCTGGAAGGTTGTTTGCTTGCATCAGATAGAATGTTGCTACCTGTTGGGATTCGATTATGGAGCTACAGGTGTCATCTCCTTGAATTGTGTACGTTGATATGCATGCATAAGCGGCCGTGGTAGTCGAAGGATTTGCAGTCGATGAGACAGTAGCTGTGATATCTAGAGAGTATGGGCTTGGGGATGCAATTGGATATTTTGTCACCCCGCAACTGTCAAGTGGTCAGTGAGCGAGACCTGTTATTTTTCTATTCGTGATTGTATATTTGAAATAACTTACGAAGACGTAAGTGATGAATACATGCTAGCTGAATCATCATCCCATCCAAGTGGCGAATCTTGCTGGCTTTGCTGAGTTAGAAGATTGCAATCTGAGCAGACCTCAGTGGAAGTTGTGCTTTCAGTGTCATTATTCCAAGCAAGAAAGTTCGGGAAACAATATTCACTTGTGGTTCTATACATGAAGTGATCAGTCAAGAATGGAAAACTAACAATAACACGGGCATACCTACGGATCCTGTATACAAGTGTAATTGTATGTGAACAAGAGATTATCAGTAGTGAGAGTTGGAGGATATGTCTCTCCTGCGATGATCACTATATCGGAACTGCTGCAATCCAACAGTTGCTGAGCTCGCAAAGTCTCAAGCGCTCCCAGGCAGGTTTCAGTACAAATGCTGGAAAGATCGACCACTGTGGGAAACAGCTGTCCTAGTGCGACCTCATACATCGTTATGTTACATGCGATGTTCTCACTAAAAGTGGCACTATGTTGTAAAAATTATTTAGCATTGTGTCCAATGAGTCTTCGGCATGAAAAACGTACTTGCAAGCTGTGGAGAAATTTCCGGGAGCCTCAACCTGCGGAGCTCCAAGAAAGATTTGAGATTCAACTTCTGATTGCAACAGCAGGCCGCAGATCTAGTTTGAATGTCAGATACAAGATTTCAATAACGACAGAGGTACGTGTTCATGAGCATTCTGAATACACTGACCAAAACACGTTGAAAGCGAGACATATCGAAGAATTATTTTGAAATGTAATGGCCAAAAGATGTGCATCTGTCAATGACTTAGACTTTTAAGACCCTAGGAAAGTGGATCCCACATTTGAAGTCTGGAGGCTTCGGGTGGTCGGGAAATAATGAGGTCCGGAGAAGACGATCAAAATTGGCTTAGTGCTCGTTTATAATAGTCTGTGCCGTATCCGTAACTCAGGGGTTCTGGCAATCACAAACTGCAATGTTCAATAAATTGGGCAAATTAGCCGCTGATTCTCCAACAAATGAGATAGTCGTATCTCTCGGAAAAATTTACATGCTCCGTAAGTCCACCCTGATGATAATTTACCAGTGAAGAAACATGCATTTTAGAATTTCCTTTTTCGACGTCAAAACCACAGTCTATCTGGGGTGTCTATAATTTGGGCTGATAACATATACATCACATACATGTAGCAATTTAAGAGTAAATATCTCTTGCACAATGGTACGATCGCAGGGCGACGTGATGGGCGACTTTGCTAGCAATGTAGTAACTTATCTCCGAGTCTTACGGTAAATATGGGGCTCTTTGCACTTCCGAGACGCAGAGCCATATCTTGCATCAAATAAGCAGTCGAAATCTTCATCTCTTGACTATTTTGAGATTGCAGCCGAAAGATAAATTGAGTTTGAAATCCATATATCAAGTGATCAATATGCAGCCTTTTTCTCTCTTTTCCAATTTGGTGTGACTTCTTGGAGTGCTCCTCCTACTTCTCCAGTATATTCGTTCATTACTCCAAGTGTTTTTGTCATGGCAGACCAGTTGCGGTTGTTACGCTCTAATCACGCTCTTTTGGCAATTTTCTTTTTCGTTATCACCATCACTCTTTCCGGGCCATATATAGGATATGGTGTGCAGGTTCATAGGATCAAGGAGACATTACCTACCCAAGTCAAATTATCTTCAACGTTTCGTAACACGGGATTTAAGCGCGATGATGACGAATATGTTTGTTCTGTAGTACGTTCTGGTAGGCTACGTTGATTGGTAGTTGTGACTAATTTCTGTGATAGGACAAACCATGTGCAAATGGTGCATGCTGGTGATTTCCCCATCTTCTCCCAATAGATTACATTAGAGGACAGTGTATTGATTTCTCTCAGTGGTTCCTACGAGGGAACGACAGTAGGAGTATGCGGTTATGGTATTGATTCAACCTCTCCCTTCGTAAACTGTTACTGAAATTTCGCAGGTTCTACCTACTGCGGAGGTGATTGTACATCAAATTGCAATGCCACGGCACCATGTGAGGAAATCCACTCATGATACCCTGATCAATCTAACATCTTGCAGGTGGAAAAGATGCACTTTCGGAAAACACTTTCTGTCCTTTAAATGTTTGTTGTTCGGAATATGGCTTTTGTGGAACCGGAGAACTCTTTTGTTCCGACGGTTGCCAAAATAACTGTGTGTTGGACCCCGTTCCACCTTCTGGTGGAAACACAAAGGGGGTTCTAAACAGAGTGATTGGATACTATGAAGGATGGTGAGAAAACCTCATTATGTGAGAAAATTTTCAGTTTTGACAGGATGATAGGTCGAACTCACGGAGTTGCTATGCCTTCCCTCCTAGTGCTATCCCGACTTCGGGTCTCACGCATGTCAACTTTGCCTTTGCTTACATTGATCCCGACACGTTTCAAATTACTACCATGGAGTCTGATATGCCAACTTCTCTGTTCGTTGGAACTGCAGATATCAAGTCACTCACTTCTGGCTTGTCAGATGTCGAGATTTTCGTCTCCATTGGTGGTTGGTCATTCTCAGACAACTTAACCACTACACAGCCAATTTTCTCCAATATTGCATCTAGCGCAGCTAATAGGAACAAGTTTGCCAGTAATCTTGTTAATTTTTTGAAAGAATATGGTTTTGACGGAGGTGAGTGGTTTTTTTCTCGCTTGAGCTCTACCCCCTGAGCAATTACCTCTTTTCATGAAACGACGCGTCTGTGGTGCTGCTTTTGGCATTATCTAAACCTTTTCTAATAATTGTCAGATTTTGGAATACCAGGACTGACTTACATTACTCTAGTCGATTTCGATTGGGAATACCCCGGCGCACCCGACAGGTGCGGCAAAGTAGAGGACACGGAAAATTATGTTTTCCTTTTGGAAGCTGTGCGCGAAGCCTTTGATAATTCTGATGGTTCATATGGAATCAGTTTCACAGCTCCAAGCTCATACTGGTATCTACAATGGTTTGATCTACCAGGAATGATATTGTATGCCGATTGGATCAATTTAATGAGTAAGAGTTTTTTTTCGATAGCCACTTACAATCCTATGAATTGTTACTGACATAGAAGCAGCGTATGACTTGCATGGGACTTGGGATTCAACGGATCCTATCGGAAGTATAGTACAAGCCCACACAAACCTTACCGAAATTAAAGAATCAGTCGACCTTCTGTGGCGAGTTGATATCCCTCCAGAAAAGGTTGTTCTGGGTCTCGGTTTCTATGGCCGTTCATTCCAATTGTCGGACACATCTTGTGGATCTCCAGGTTGTGCATTCTCCGGTGCTGCTGAAGCAGGAACATGCACGAAGAGTGCAGGAACGCTTGCATACTTTGAGATTATGGATATTATAGATAAACAAGCTCCTGAAGTTACTTGGGACAAGACCGATGCTGTGAAGTATTTCCAGTATGGTACCACGAAAAACCAGTGGGTTAGCTACGATGACAGCGATACATTTGCGCAAAAGGTAGAATGGGCCAATAGCGTTGGGTAAGTTGATTCGTCACCCATCAAGCCGTCGCCTTATTGGTATCTAACAGAATAATAGGCTGGGTGGGGTGATGATCTGGTCTGTTGATCAAGACGACACTGATTTCGATGCGCTCAAAGGTCTAATTGGCGAAGACATCCCTAAATTGTCTAAGCTCGAGACCGCATCTACTTCAGTTGCAGGCAGTTGGGCCAGCCAGAACGGTCAAGATTGCCAAGAAACTGACTGCCTCAGTGACTCAGAAGTTGGATCCTGGGGAAGCGACTTCGCAATTGCACCCAATGGCGGTGCTTTCACTGATACTTGTGGGAAAAATAAGAAAAAGTACATCATCTGTCCTATTGATGCTATGCCTAGTACTTGTCAATGGAGGGGTGGTGAGACAGGTCGTGCCTGTCATGGTCAATGCCACACAAATGAAGTCACCCTCTTTCACTCCAAACATGCTACTGTTAATTGTCTATCACCTGGTCAGCAATCTTTCTGTTGCGAATCCAACACTTGGAGCGAATTAGTTGGCTCTTGTGATTGGTCAGCGGATGATACCTGTGCCGAGGGAAAAACATGGGTTGCTATGAGAAATACGTATGATTATGCGCACGAAATTGATTATAGTGGATATCGCACTATACAACAAGCTTACTGCTGTGATTCTGGGTTTGATGATTGCCATTGGATTGGCAAAGGGAACTGCGATGATAACGAGTGTGCCAAGTAAGTTACTGCCAAGTCTAAACTCCCACAAATGATCCGCTCTGACGATAACAGCTATGAGATAGAATTATGCACTGATGATTACGGAAACTCGACGTCGCTATGTGCCAGTGGCTGGAATGGTCGAAGCAAAGTTTTGTGCTGCACACCGCCGAATAGTCTCAATCCATTCCTACCGGTTCCACTCGCAAATATCGTAAGGATCTATGCTTTATTTTCATGCAAATCGCGAGATATTTGAACAAATTTACTCCGCAGTAACTAACGCGATTCAAGTTTCCCACTCTACCACCCAGTACCGACGTCCCTGATTTTGAAATTAAGCCCATTCAGAATTCTCCTACATCCTCAGGCTCAGACACAGTCTCCGGGGCATTTGGCAGTAAGCACACTTTATGTTCATTGATTAACATTCTACAATAACTACTTCAAAAATGGTGTCAAACTGAGAGAAGCAAGATCGTCGGCAGATTTTTGGTCTCACATAGCCAGACTTGGTTTTAAAAGATCATTCACTAACATATGGCTTTATAGTGGTCGTAATTTATGGTCCCGCTGATGTAGTGACCAGTTTATCCAAGAGAGATGATTCGCATATCGAGTTTCTAGATTGTGAGCCAACCGAGAAAAAAGATCACAAATCAGTTTATACAGTACGTTATATTTGCATGGATGATTCTCCCGACTCCAATTGCGACGCGATCCATCAAGGCGGGGCAGAGGGTACCATTGTCAAGCTTCCTGAGGGTTGTGGTTTTGGAACCTATGGTGTCGTTAGTGCTATCCGATTATCGAATAATTTGACGGTTGAGCATGAACTTCGTCAAAGAACTCCGACGCCCAATCCTCTTGTGTACGAGATGGATATTACCTATGACTATACACTTGTTAAACGGGATTCTGGAACCGTTTATGTTCGAATCGACTATGGTGATACCGTCGGATATTGGAATGATATTGTTTTGGCAGATGCAATCACAAAGAGAGGCATGAACGAATCTATGAAAAAGCGTTTCTGGAGCGCCGATGCAGCAGATTGGAAGACTGAATTCGATGCAATTCGTAATCTCGGTCTTCCCAATGCGTATACGCTAAACTTGGGAGAAAATGACATCTACCAGCTACTTTACTCTGGAGATGTGACAGGTAGCTGCGGTGAAGACGACGGATGGCTTAATATCGAACTTGAAGGCTCCAGTTAGTATTTTTATTCTTTAGAGGGGTTTGTTGTTCCCTGTTCCGACTAATAGCAGAAAATGGGTATAGCAGTCGCCTCTATTGGTCGGACTGGAACAATGTTTCGCATGATTTCCTTTGATCCCCTTCGTTTACTGATAAATCTATAGTTGTGAGTAAGCTCCGATGGGGGGTGACCATGGTGGGAACAATTTCTCCCGAGATCAGCTTCGAAGAAACATATGGATTTTTTGACGTTGACATGGATATGTCCGGCACTGTCATGCTTGATGGAAAGGCATCAATCAACATCGAAGGTAGCACAAAAGCTGCATCAGTTTTTGATACAGATATCTCGAATTTCGCATTCAGTGAACCAGGGATTGTTTCCTTTACCCCGAAAATGAACGTTCTAGCAAGTATGACAGGGAAGGGAACCATTGATTCGGATTTTAGACTCGGGTTCAGGGCTGGGACCGATGGATATGCTCGAACAAATGCACCTCTATCCTTGGGCGATCTCTCTGGTGATGTTGAGAATGTGGTGGGGCCCGAATCTTGGACTGGATTTGCCGGTGGCTCGCCAGTATCCACAGGTCAGAAATTGAGCGAGAGAGACTCTAGCTCCAGTGTTACGCTTCTTGGATTGCTCCTCACAATGCGTACATGGCTAGAAATAGACGTTTATAATATGGGCACGAGCGCCAAAGGGGCCACTGCGGAGTTTATGGTAGATCTCCCGCATTATATCCGCATCGTCAGTGACAGCGGTAACACTATCAGTGTCATTGGTGGTGATCAACAGGTTGGTGTGGAGGTTTATTCATCTGGAATCTCATCAAAGTGGGAGCAAGATGACACCAGTCATCTGGTCGGATCCGTTGGTTCGCCATACGTTTTCATCAATGGCACTTCGAACGATGCACCTTTACGTACTGCGCCCAATTGGGGATCAGGTGCTGTGCTTACTGGCGATTTTGTCGGATGTTCTGGTAACAGTTCCACTAAAATAGTCTGTTATCAAACCAGTAACATGTCCGGCTTCGACCCGGACTGGCTCATCGACCCAGAAACAGGAGATGTTATTGCGGACGAGAAAAGACGAAGGGAATTTACCAATGGTTCAGTCGTACCACTTCAAAAAGAACATTTTCTTCTGTCCCGGCCTTACGGGGCCCCGAGGCAGTTTACCGTTAAAACACCCACTTCTACCTTTGTGATTGTGTCTCACAAATATCCCAACCGGCAAGGAGGAGCATTTCTTCTGAGTGTTAATCCAGAGGCAGGTTACTATTGGTTGGAAAATCCTGAAGACTGCGATGATACATCATTCACAAGCACCGGTGATCCAAACGGAGCCAAGTGGGTGACCGAGCATGTTGTGGAGCTAAGTACGTTCAAAATGCTACTGGAATGGATGATGGGTGGCGAATTTCAAGATATAGATGGTAACCCTACGAAGACTGAATTTCCACCCGTTGATGAAGCATTGTTCGGTCCTGAAGGACAATTTCAACAAGCTTGGGATTCATGGTCATCCACAATTTCTGAAACCACACCTATGGACGATATTTGGAGAGCTTTTGGCGACGACACCAACCCTAGTGTACTTGTCAACGCCGAAAGTGTCTTCAACGGCATTAAGCTACAGGTCTGGCAGGGGAATAACCCTATGTCGGACAGCACCTGGAAAGCTAGGGATTTTGATGATACAAGTGAAGCGACCGGCTCCCTTGCGGCGCAAAGAGGTATGTCGACTATCCGAGCTGCTACGGCCATCTTCACCTATCTCAACAGCGAAGTTGTGAACCAAAACATGGCAACCGTGTTAAACAACATTCACGAGATATTCTCTGATTTTGACGCCGCAATTAATGAGGATCGCGCCGATGACAACGAGATAAATACCGCTAGACTGTTCAGCGAATTCATTTTCTATGCTCTTATTCGGAGACTTGAGGGAGTACAAAACTGGGCAGAAAGACGCCTAGGAGTCATGATCAGAGAGTGGGAAGCGGAACAAGCTCGACCTACCTCTTCGGCCCGAGGCACACAAATTAATAACGTACTTATACAACTGAGGGGATTATTGGCTCAAGTGAGAAAAGTTATTTTGCTCGACACTACACGCTTTAACTTCGAAATACCAGATCTCCCGTCTAAATAGTAATTCATTTGATTTGATATTACAACGCCTGGATGTTTGATCTATGATTTGGTGTTGGAGTTTTATCAAAATCTATAATTAAAAGGCAAAGCGAACAGATCATTTTGACAGATGTATAAATCAATCACTACTACCAATAGGCGATTTGGGGTTTCACATTTGATGTTGTGATTTTTGGAGTGATAATTCCATGACATTATGTTCGTATACTACACAAATGCAAAGGATCCAATCATCATATTGATGATACGATAACTCCCACTTGGCATCTATCACTTTAGAAACCACTTTGAAGATCTCAAACCATTCAACTAATATTATTCAATACCAGATTGAAATCCTCTTAGAACATATACTGACATGAAATCGTCATGCTAATCTTTTTCTCTTTACAATCTGAATCGATTAAATACTCAGGGACAAAACTGATAGCCAAACTAGGTACCTACTACTTCAACTATCAGAAGAAATGATTTACACCGATACAGTAACCACTTCATTGATATCTTGAACATAATTGATAGAATAAATTTCAAAGACTGACTAGCATCCCTATACTGAAGTGCTGTCGCAGTGTCCAATTCCCACTACAGCTCGGAGCCTCAAAGATGTGTCGTGGGTTGGCGCAGATCACGTACCGTGGTCCCTACCTATTACATGAACCGTTGAGTGAGAATTTCAGGATTAGCCAACTGCAATCTGCAATTACAAGCCACATAAATCTTCCAACATGTTTATCTAAGCGCCGGCAGTGCCATTCAACTGAGCTGTGCCTTCTCTGATACAATAGCGATAGCCTGGAGCAAACACACACGAACTATCATTCTTCGGATCCCATGTAAGTGAAGGATTCCACGCGATTAAATCATACATATTAACTATTTACCCCAGAAAATTTCGTCAGTAAGATATACGTATATGTTGCAATTTCGACGGGGTAGAAACTTACCAACCAGGTAACAATATGAACCGATTCTATCGTGGCTACCACAGGAAAGAAAACAAACTTACTACCATAAAAATAATACATAAATCCACATTTGTTTATAGTATTCGACTTACTCTCGAAATGTCGCGCGTACTTTCCACAGGAGTCAGAAGTACCAGGTGCGAGTGGAAGATCTTTAATTGATGTGTATTTGGGCTTGTACGCGCGAGTTTTTGTGGCAGTGTCGACGGCTGGCCATGTGAATGGCGTGGTGGTTGAATATGTAGTTACGAAACAGCTGGCTGGAGCGAAGGGTTTGGAACAGGGATGTCTGGTTTTGGAGGTTGGGGATGCGGATGTGGCAGAGATGGGGTGGGAGAGATATGTGGTTGTGGTTGTGATTGTGGTTGTGATGGTAGAACCTATCAGGGGGTTTTGAGGTGGAGATGCGAACATGGAATGGAGATCTGGGAGGAAAATATAATACTGGGAGAAACTTTAGTTAACTTAAATCCACTGAATGTCTTGATGTATAACGATTTTGTATGACTTCTTATGAAAAACGATAGAAGCTTAAACTTACCCAAATACACAAAAAGCTAATCATGATGAACAAAACAAAGATATCAATGTTTTGTTTGAATGGACTTAAAATCAAAGGAAGCCCGTTCCTTAATAATAAACTTACAAAATCCCAGGAATTCGGGTCGTCCTATTTTACTTTGAGACTTATCCGCACAAAACACGCTGTAGCCTTCGGTGACGGCTCGAATCGTGCTTAGACTCGGAGTTTGCGATCGTTATTGGCTTAGTGTTCGCTTAGAGTTGTCTGTGCCGTAGCTTTACTTTAATGTTCAGGGGTTGGAATAGTTGACGACTTTGTAGTGTTGGATGGATGGGTTTAGTTTGGGATGCGTGGTGGTTTGATTTTGGTTGTTTGATTTTGGTTGATTGTGGAGTGGGGGAGGTGGTGATAATTGGTGAAGTGGGTTTATGAAGGACTATTTCTCAAGTAATATTTTGGTGATGAAAAGAATCCCAAGAAGTCTTCGTTGGAGGTTTTTTTCTTGCAATCTAAGACTCAATCAAGATACTCAAGTCTGGTCCAAATCACATAAGAATATCTACTGAATAATCTTGCTTGGCTTTTTTGTTATGCATCTTCTTCTTCACCTTTCCCTCGCTCTTACTTCTCTTGCTATGTTTCTTCTTACGAGCTGTTTACTCCTTTTTGTAGAAGTTGACAGTTTCGTCACTACTTTCTACGCTGCCTGTAGTCAATATTCTGATTCTTTCAGTCTTTATTGCGATTTCTTCGCTTCAGGAACTATCATCCTCCCTCTTATTACTCTCCATCCTCACATACCGCTTCTTTGAGCCACTGCATTCCTCTTAACCTCACGTCGTGTGCCTTGCAGTCTAGTACCTGGAATAAATCAATATAAACCCAACACACATATACCTCTTACCCTCGTATCACATCAAAGAGTTCACACATGCGGCATCTCTAAAACAAGCAAGAATACTAAACTCATTCTCCGAACCCATTTGCTTCCATAGAGCCACGCAACCGTGGCAAGTAAATGGTGCCACCAAACCAAGTTTCTAAATCAACGCAGCCTTATAATTAGCTACGTGCTTTTCCCTCCACGGTATGTCAACTCGATAATCCAATTGTGAGTTTGATACTTTAGATCGCGTTGACGTGGTAGCTCAGATAATCTCCTAGGTCTAGCATTCGAATTCATGGGCAGCAACACATGTGATTGTATTTTCTCTAGAGCTGGAGATTTGCTCTTCTCTCTATTCTAATCTGAAACTGGAGACACTCCGCAGGATCGGAATACTCTAATGCTGAGATCGGACTGAAGATTTCATCGCTAGCCTGTTCAACGAACCCTGATTATGGGATTCTTCTTCCTATCGGTCTCTTGGCATCAATAAGCTTTCTACGTTGACTCGAGGCGTTGTTGATGGATGTGGTAGCAAAATTCCATAATTTGTTTGAGAATCGGGGACAGGAAATTCAGTGTGTTGTGGGATGCCGTTGCAACATATACCTGATTGATGATGGCAAACGAGGGGTATGACTACGCAGCTCGAGATTGACATGGACGAGGTCATTGTATTTCACTCAAGCCCCAGGGCTGTGGTCAGTAAGGGTTTAAAAAAACTTTACTTTGTAGTACTCGATTTATAAATATCAGACTAGTCGGGCCAGGATTAGCAGATTTGCAACCAAATTCTTACGAATATCAATCAGGATCCTCGAAATGACAATACAACTCAAATCAACCTGTAAAACACAATGAGTCGAAATACAGTATCAAGACAAAAAATTTAGAAGCACAGAATGCCATTTATTATCAATACTCCTAATTACCGACTATGCCACCCAAATACCCATCCATTAAACTACTCCAAGATGCATCCTTTACTAATTGCAATTCCAATCCAGTTCATTTTCCAACTCCACAATGTATTCATAAACCGACCTGCGGTCTTCTATTTTATTTTCTTCTCTTTACTTTCCCTCAATACCTCACACCTCTCTTTCCTAATTCTTTCCTCCCCACACCCTCCTCAGGCCAAACCCACCCACGACCTCTCTTCGCCTCTCTCTTCTCCGCCAACTGGGGTTCCGGGATCCAATCATCCTTTGGCAAAATCTTCCTCCTAGTCCCCTCAGCCGGTGCACCAATCTCCGTCTTCCAGGTCATCTGTCCAGGTAACATCTCATCTCTCGCCAGCATATGCAAGTACCAAAGCGCCATCAACGCCGTCATATTCTCTAATTTATCATCCTCAACGGAATTGTCCACATCGGAATGAGCAGCAAGCTGAATAGTTTGAACCTCGAGATATCCGAAATGCGGAACAGATTCGGATCCGTTGCGCACCACGACAAGTTCAATTTCCGTCATGATTAATCCATAGCGACATCCGTGTTCGCGCATACACTTGTGTAGATGGGCGAGACCGCGGAGATATTCCACTTTGCGATGGTTGCCCTCGACGCGCATGCCGGTATTCCAGCGGTCGAAAGATTTGACTAATCCAACGACGCGGCCGAGACCTCGCCCGTAGATTAGTTGGGAATTGTCGTCGGTGTAGTTGGAGATGAAAGACGGATCGCCGGATTTTTGTCCCATGGCTGTTGATGCACGCATCATGAGATGACGGGTTCCTTGGGAAATGGAAAGCGCGTTATTGAGTTTTTTAGCGTAAAATTGGGTGTAGATATTTTGTAATTCGTGTTCATTCTCTGGATTGCTGCAAGCGCGGGATGGTTGTTGGAAAAGATCGGATGGGAGACCAAGGTTTAGTAGATCGCGAAATCCGGGGATGGAGGAGATGGTGGTAGTATTGAAGGAGGTCCAGGGTCGGATTTGTCGAATATCCCACCAGAAATGTTTGGCGTTTGTGTCGCGGACATGGATGTTGAGTTGACGAACTAGTGCTGGAGCGGGATTGGGAGAGGTCAAGTAGGTGGCGAGGTTGGATGTGGAGTGGATGGGGGTTATATCGTCTATGCTGCTCATTTGTGCAAGGGGAGATGGCTCACGTGCAGGAGTTGGGTATCGCTCATGTGGTTGTGGTGAGTAGGATTCCATTACTGACATATTTGGAGATTGTTGGATGTAGTTTGGCATTTGACGATAAGTTGGGAAACCGTATTTGCCGAGTGTTTGACCGTCAAGACTGGAGCTTGACGAACGTCTGTGTTGCTGACTTTCGACTGATTGAACAGCGTGCATTGGTGAGCAAAGAGTAGACATTGGACGAGTGTTCGAGGGAAATATATCAGAGCTAAACACGATTGTCTCGGGATTCGTGTAGCTTCTATTATGAGCAGGTTTGAATGCACGACTAGCGGCATTCTTTTTTGATGTTTTGGTTACTCTCATTCCAGCTGAGGGTGAAGCGTTGATTTCCTGATCTTGTGGACGGATCTTAGGTAGGAGAAGTGGGCCATGCTGTCTAATTGGTGATCTAGCCGGAGTAGTCATCTGGGTACTTGAAATGCTGATAGAGTCGGATGGAGATGAATCACGAGAATAGATTGACACTTGTGAACCGGCGCGAGAATATCCCAGTCTGAAAGGAGCACTAATTAAAGACTCCTCAAATGTGAATTGTGGTGGGGTGGTTGGCTCAAATGAGAACGAAGAATAATCAAATGACATTTCGGCTACCGGACTGTATACATAAAATTGTTAGCCAGTAGCATTGTAGTACGATCGCATTGAAAATGTCAGGTGCTTGACTTACGCAGAGATATGAGTAAAGTAGTGGTGAGCGGTAGGTGGTCTGTGTCTATTATGAAAACACTATATTAAATTTCTGATGAAGGAGCCGGCTCCAGATAGTTTTGATTGCTTCAAGATCAACTGAAGAATATTAAAAAGTGTGATATGATGATATGACGATGAGCACAGCTCTTCTATTTTTTTTTTGATGACAGAAGAAATGTCTAATGCGAATGAAGGACGAAAGAAAGAGTATGAGATGAGACTGAATAAATAAAAAAGAGATGAGGTGATAACCACTTGTACTTATCCTTATTGAAATCGAGTAGAAGGGTAGTATCCAATACCTAGATCACTTCACGGATCGACTTGACGTCCGGGCAGGGGTATCGAGAAAAAGATCTAAATAACCCGAAACGCGGAGAAATGTAGTTAGACGAAAATGAAAGTGGATATGATACCGTTTCTTGGTCAAGAAGATGAGGCCATATGGCTCGTTCTTCAGCAGCCGCCGGATAAATATAATCTCAATTGGGTTAAGTATATGTTGCACTACTGCAATGTAATGCAATGTTAAAATGACTCATTTTTAGATTATTTAACCTTTCCCATGAACGCCAATATCTTTGAATAGTGGATCCGGGGAGATGGTATTGTACATGGGAATTTGATAATTCTTACTGGGAAATTATGAAATAAACCAATCAACATAGATTATCACAAATCGAATCAAAATAGAGGCGCTGATTGTGAAGTAAGCAAAAAGACGCGTTCGGATAATTACATTTTGGGATATGTGCGTACCATGAACACCAAAACCCACGGAATCGCGTGCAGCTTCGCGAAATTTCTCCAAGCGCTCGCGTTACCAATATCAACAAGCCAAAATTGCACAACATTAAGCATAGGGCAGGGTATAGGCACTCGTACAGAATAACGGCAACGGCATGGAACGATAATTTCATAGGTATTGATACTTGAAGACGTACCTAAGAATAATTTGTCGCCTTATTGGTTAACCAGCGCTTGCACAATGAAACTTTTTTTTATAGCTTTTGCGACATGCGACTGGCCAAATTGTCGACCCATCAAACTTCGGTGAATCGGAATAGGTTTTTTCAATAAGCAATAGTTCATCTCAACTGTGGAGTACTGATTGAAACTATGCCCAATTTCGATCATACCATTCAAGTACCGCGACCGGCAGACGCTTTTACCAACAAATTTACACAGCCGACCACCAAGCGCCCAGGTAACATTATGCTTTATTCAAATGAGACTTCTCAAGGTGAAGAAATGTCACGTTGATCCAAAATCAGGTTTGAAGAAATGGAGACTGGCGGTTACGTGTCAGGGTCGTGTTGACGACATAACCTCTTCTTGAAGATCATTGGTAAAGGAGCACACGCCAATAAGCGAATGATCTACCTAACATCCCTGTTTTCTTCTCGACGCGCCGCATACCTACCTGGGTATGAATAGTATAGTTGTGCATGGGTTGTAGACGAATCAATTGGATCTTGATAGAGTGGCTTGAATTATTGGATATCGTTCGATTTCTATATCTTGGAATTTTGATGGGAGTGATGCGATGTATGATTCCGAGAATTAGTCAAGATGTTTATCTTGTTTCATGATCTACGTTTCACAGTTTCAAGAAGGAGAACTCTGACTCATTATTTTCTGTACAATCCAGAGAAGCAGGATACATGGAAGAGAGATCAGATGGAAGAATCCATAGTCCATATCTGATAAGCACTGGTATGATATTGTCATATCATTTATCAGATGAAAATTCCCAAGTTTAGAGGATTGTAGAGGTTCACTAGAATTTGATGATGACAGGCCATCAAACCGGGGGTAAATGACAGTTGTCAGATTGATGTTCATGCCTTTAAGCTTCGGCCTCAAAAAGAGGTCTACCTAAGATTAGCCTTCTTCATACTCCAAATTGAGACGTCTCGCATTTCTCAAGGCAAGAGGTCGAGACAGTACGTACTGCCCGAAATGCCATTATGGGATTTAATATTTCCCATAACTAAATTTGTACGATCAGGTAGTATTTTCTTCTCGGATAGCTCGCTTGAGCTGTCTAAAAATGGACTTCTGGAGTTCGGAAAGTCCCAAAGCGCTTAGACTTCACTAAGGTGCAAGATAGATAGAGCGGGTTTACGATAACGGTCGTAGGATTGATTATCGTTCATTCTCGTACCCTTGAAGGGCTGAACAAGGGAACGAGAACGATAGATGTTTCGTGGGGGTTTCTTTTGCTTGACTTTGAAATGATTGATTGGTTAACTGTTTCGTTTGACTTCGGGACTTTCATCCGACGATTAGAATTTCATAGAAAGAGTGGATCACGTGCGTAATCTTCAATCGCTTGGAGAGACTCCACTTGATTTTCCTCCGGGCGGCTACAAAAATTAAAATATATTGGAAAACTCATGAGCGGAGAATAATGTGGACACTGTCTACTCGTATGCGGATGGTTGAAGAACTTTAAATTTTCTATCTTGGGATTATTGATCAAGGATTAAATATTGAACTATCTTTGGCTTTAGAGCCCCAGAGTTACATTTCAATAAACGTGTCGTCCACGTGATGAGATTAAGGTTACGACACAAGTTCGTTTCGTTTTGCGTGTACATGCATCGTCTTCATTTCTTCATTCTCTCCATCTCAATCCACAATTCGCCCGTGTCCTTGAAATCCTTCCGATTCTTTATCCCGATCACCACTATTACGTTCTTGGCAGACTGGCTGCGAATCTCAGCTGCTCGACGATCACTGCGAATTCGAAAGGCCTCAAACTGGCTTATGCGTTCGGGTGATCTGTCGTGAAATGTCCGCGAAAATGAGCAGTGTTCGAAACTTGGTCCCTACCACCCTACAGAATTGCGGCGGTTAAATTTATTGCGCTCAGACTTTGGTGTAGTCCGGTAGATAAGGAGGGGAAGACATCGAAGGATTTGATCAGGACTTTTATCCTTATTCTATGCTTTCACTTGTTCATGATCGATACATTTATGTTTAGTACTGAGATGAATTCTCTGACTCTCAACAACTTTCAGCTGAAATTACGATTGACTGAAACCCGTCATTTCAAATTGCTTCAGCCGCATTTCACTAATTTCTCCAAGAGAAAAACATCTGTTTGTTGCATATCTTCGCCACTTATTACTCCTTTCAATATTGAATGCAGTTTTGTTGCATATCTCGTCCGCTATCTATTACTCTTTTCAGTGTTGGATGCAGATTCATTCGTATTTTCGCTTTTTATTTACAAGAGTTGACTAGTATTGTTGGCCGTGCTGGAGCTTCGTTGTTTGTTTCCGGTATCGTGAATAATCCCCAACCTTCCTTCTCAACAAAATATCTCGTGTTTTTTCTCTAGAACTTAATTTTCCATACAAGTTCTCTTGGCGAGTGTAATTTTCAATATCACAGACCCAAAATCAAATTATCCACAATCTTCGGATCAATAGATTCGTGGAATGAACGAATAACATTACATTACTCTAAGACCATATGAAAAAGCCCCAAGGTTGCAGATTTTACATTGTGGTATGCACTGAGTGTAGAATGTGTGATGGTGGGTTGAAGTATGACTTCTGGTTCTTAGGAAAACACTATCTTTCAGTAGGTCTTAGTCTACCCGACTCATAATATCAGGGGCATGACCAATCGATATGTAGATTGACAATGATAGGTAAAGCCATTCTCTTCAACAATTTGCCAACGCGGGTCTTCTAAGGGACATGTCGTCAAATCGTCGGTGATTGCCTCATTTCATCGCCTTGCACTTCCTCGACTTATGAGTACCAGTTGGTCTTATATCACATTGCTTATGTTCCTGCATTTAGAAACCTATTTGCAAACATATAGCGATGAGCCAGGAGACAAGATTTGGGGAATCCGATTTAAAGTGCCCCGAATGCAAATCACAGTGTGATAATTGTGAAGTTTCTTCTCGATCGAGTTGATAGAAGAGTCGACATATGTATTACACCCAAGCTCGGCAAAATTAGGTTTTACTTAATGTCAAATTGATGCCCGCAAAATTAGTAATATTAGTTTGCACAATTCAGAATTGTCCGCAAGCCAAGGATTGCCCCACTTACTCCAGAAAATTGATGGATCTCGGTACTCGAGTTTAGGCATCGAAGGTTAGGTCTCTTGGTTGCTAAAGTGCAAAAGGATGCGCGGTTGACATAAAGTCAAGGCTTTAGGGCTCGTGTACTGTGACAAATATTGAAGGCGTTTTGTTCTGGACAATTCGTCGTGAGTTCAAGAATTTCCAGCAGGAGACGCGTGTATCTTAGGATTCAAGAAAATGTAGATACTTGTTGATGAGTATACCGATGAGACTAATTTCAGTCTTTTCGAATCGTATCTTGCATGCGTTCAGAGACAAAAAGCTCTTTCAAGAAAGCAACTCAACGGTTTGTCCGTGTCTAACAAATAATTCCACGAAGAAGAATGCCAATAGGTGATTCAGTCCAAAGCAAACCATCGGCAAATGATCTTATACCCATTCTTATTTTCATTATTGCTCATATGAGAAAGACTAGAAAGCTTCAAAGTATGTTATACCCTGTGAACAAACCACAAACTCCCATGCTGTGGGTTCAAAAGCACGAAACTAATCACAATGACTCTATTTTCATCAGCAAGCATCTTAACCTTTAAATCTCTCAATTCATGTTTCCATCTACAGGTCTTTAGACTCACAATGATTAAGCCTCTCCGCAAATGAACACAAGTAAATTAACCATATCAACATGGGAAACAGCAACAAGACAGATCCAATGGAAAATATATAACTTGAGGTTGGTTCCTTCTTTTTTGGCAGAAATCCTCAACAAAGACGAAATCAAAGACCCATACCATTCGTTCCTAAGAGATTCATTCGCGAAAGACCGTTTCCTAGCAGGCCGATCCACGAAAATGGAATTAAAATACGACGAAGATGAGAATGTTTTGAACATTGATTTTGAACTCCATGGGAGCTGGAGAACTGATGCCACAGATGCTATCTTCCAAAATATTCAGAAATACCTAAAGACTAAGAGAATCGTTTTCGAGATTCACTTTGAGGATCACATTACTTTCACTACAAACGAGCAGACTACCATCAGAAATCGTATCAGAGAGATCTCACGAAGCATCAACCTTCTGGTGGTGGGCATAAAGGGGGGGGTGGATGCGTTTGGTCAGGTCGAAGTAATATTTCATATGCCTCGCTTCAGCACCCGTCAACTCAAATGTGGCTCTGGCTTTTCAGTCTTGATACCGGAGTGGGAGATCTTGTATACATATGAGGAGGATAAATATGGGTCTTGCTACAGCTGCTACGCAGGTAGTCCATGGGTGAATTTTGAACAGCATATCGATAGGTTTGCTCGTGAGAGGAACTTTCCAAATGATGGATAGAGGGGAATATGATGATTACCCATTTTTAAGTTCTTCAGGATTTTAGTCACATAGTTTGGTAGTGCTGTCGTGATAGAAGTGAATAGGATCAATTTCTGGGAGGGTTTAGTGTCAGTTAACGATGTGTTTTACGCTTTGGATTTGTAGCTTCAACAATAACGATATAATTACAGGATAATCTATATCAGAGCTTCAAGCTTCTTTCGTATATTACATATTATGGACGTGAACTGTTGATATACTATCATATAAAAAACGGTAATTACCTCAAATACCACAAAAATTAATTTTCATACCTCAAATACCATAAGTGGTATTTGAGTCTACCACAATTTTTTTTTTGTGGTATTTGAGGTATTTGAG
>PHWZ01000273.1:0-51924 GCA_004379285.1 Botryotinia calthae | reverse complement strand
AGAATTGGGCATCCCGTCCGCTCTGCCATACACAAGCTTCAGATCGGTAGATTAGTAGTTGGGTGGGTGACCACCAGCGAATCCCTACTGTTGTATGTTGAATTCATTTTTTGGCATTTTTTTTTTCTTTTTTGGTTGGTGGGTGGGTGACGGGGGAGAGCGAAGTTTGGTTTATAGTTGGTTGTCTTTTCTTTTTTTCCGGGTGCATATTGGGTTTTGGTAATGTGGGCTTGTTTGTTTTTGTCTTCTGTTTGAGTGCGGAATTGTGCAGTGTTGCTGGATATAGGGATAGGGATGGAGACGGGAATGGAGACGGGATGGCTGTTAGATGTTAGCTGTTGGCTTTTGGCTTTTGGCTTTTGTGAAGGGATTCGCTAAGCATCACGAGGTAAGAAAGAAGAGCTTTTACTATTAGTAGAAAAGCAACGGGCTATTGTGGGGTGAGATGGGAAGTATAGAGGAATAATGAGTTGATGATGGACGTCTTATTTAAAAGATAAAATAAAAACTTTATCTGGAGAGGGGAAAAGTGGTGGGGGTTTGGTTGGTTGTCGGGTTCGGGGATAGGATGAGGGGATGGTTTGTGTGTTGGGCGGAAATGTTAGGTGGAAGATGGAAGAAAGTGTTGTGCTGGCTTGGATGTGTGTAGTTGTTTATTTTGGCGGGAGGGTAAGGGGGAGGCAAAGGTATAGTAGCAAGTTCTATAGTAACTTTATTGTTGGATTTTCGATATTGATGCTTCTCAGGGTTGTAGATTCGACTTGTCGGCCATCTCATAGCCAATCACATGACACTATTTGACCCGATAGAGCTAACCTTCCGATAGTTTCTTGAATGATTGAACGCTTGAACAATCTGAAGTTTTCGTGTTTGTTTGTATGAGAAGGATAGGCAAAACGTAGCATCCACGATTATGTAGGTCCTAATTATCTAATTGTATTCTATCTTAAGAGCTAGCTATATACAAGGGACAGTAGATGTTATATAAGGTCTACTAGAAAGAGCTAGTCTCTTTCTCATTCGCTTAGGGCTTCAATACAGAAGTCATTGAATTGAAGTCATTCACTGCGTTCACACAGAAAATGGCCCGTAATATCGCCCGCGCTTATCTGCATCAATCGTTGCTTACCATAGAAATTCATTCGTCGAGAAAGATTTCATTGCAAAACAGAGTTGCTTCGTGTTGATAGCTGGGTGGGTGTTGATGATTGAAGATTGGAATTGGAGGGAAATTTATTGCTAGGTGTGGGTGATCGTGGTTCGGTTTGCTGGTCGTGCATACTCAGATATGAGGCTGCGTATCTTGCATCTCACTGCCCAGTGGTAGGCTATGTTCGAAAAGAGTAAATTTCACAATGTAGAATGAGTTCCTCTGTAACCGCTTCTTTCTTCCTTTCTTTTTTTCCTCTTGCAAAAATAATAGACGGTGATTTCTTCACGCACTATAATCATGTTTCCCATTACTCATGTTAGTGGCTTTAGGAAGGCATTAAGGCGTAATTCATGGGCTCACCCAGTACCCGTGAATGATGTCGAAGCCGCGAGAAATATTATTGACGAAGGACTTTCACGATTTAAATCGGCACCCACTGTTTCGAGAACTAATGTGTATCAAGAGTCGACAAACTCAAAGGGCAAATTGTCAAGTTCACTCGAGGATCTAGAGTTTTCATACTGCCCACGCTCTCAACGCCCCATATCTATAGAAGAGGGAGCCCGGCGTCGATTTATTGAGAGGTTTACCAGGAAAGGTCGAGAGCTAAACGAAAGCGAAGAACGTAGGCGTAAAGGAGGATTGTTTAAAGGCACACATACCCATCACCAACAGTTTACTCTGCGCAATCAGCTTGACGCAACAATAATGAGTAGTTGGGTTAATATGCTTCTTATCGCGGTACCTATTGGAATTGCCCTCAATTATACCAATGTCAGTCCCGTGGCAGTTTTTGTTGTAAATTTTATTGCCGTTTTCCCCGTGGCAGCACTCATTGGCATTGCTATGGACGACTTAAGGCGCCGCACTGGCGATATCGTAGGTGCTTTAGTATATATGAGTTTCGGGTAAGTTAGTAAGCCACTCAGTTGGAGAAGCGTAGCTAACGTGTGACAGGAATATTGTACAAACAATCACATCCATATTTCTCCTGAAGAGCCGGCAACTCGCTACCTTAAAAACATCTTTGGTAGGGGGGATCTTGACTCTAATTCTTCTAAATAATGGCGTTGCATTCATGGTTGGAGGGCTTCGCCGTGTGGAACAGTTTTACAATGCACTCGTCGCAACAGTGTTCAATGGTCTTCTCTCGGTCTCGGTCGTTGCATTCATCATTCCCACAGCTTCATTCTACCTATCTGGAACCGCAGTCAGTGTTATCACCAAACAATCTAGAGGCATGTCTATTCTTTTAATCTTCGTTTACGCATTATATCTCTTCTTCGAGATGAGGACCCATGCGATAGCTTTTATGGAAGAGAGCCAAAAGGTACCCAAGAAGCACGGCCTACCAAAAGGAGCAGTCCCAAGGGGTATTGCCAAAGCAGGGGCTGTAGGAGCTGGGATCGCTAGGGCAAATTTCACTGAACTTCTCCCCAAGGATGAATTGGTAGACTTAAATGCTATTGAAATTGTTGAGGAGGATGTGGACACCTGGCTTGTGTTACAGTTATATGTCTGCCTTGGCACACTGGTTTTTGGTACGGCAATCCTGGCAGTTAACACACAATTCATGACGGATAGTATCCAAGGACTTACCGAAAAAGCAAACGTACCTCGCGACTTCATCGGCATGATACTACTCCCAATTCTAAGTAATGACACAATGGCAATACAGTGTGCATCGAAAGACCAAATGGATATGGCAATCCAATCTGCGTTGGGCAAAAGTATTCAAACGGCTTTGGTAGTGGCGCCAACACTCGTACTTGTAGGATGGGGAATGGGGTTAGATGATATGAATTTGCTCTTTGATGGATTTCAGGTTTCGGCCCTGTTCGTGTCGATCCTGCTTGCGCAGCAGAGTATTGCAGATGGAAAGTCGCTTTGGTATGTGGGATTGTTTTTCGGTCATGTCATGTAGATTTGGATGAGATGTGGAATGAACTTTTAGCACCGTTGCGATTGCTAATTATTATTGGGGAGATAGGTTGAAAGGCGCGATCTTGACGATGACATATGTTATGATTGCTATTGCTTCATGGTTTCAGGGTTCGCAATCGGTAGTATGATATTTTGAAAAGCCCTAGAGACATTAGATAAATGGTCAAGGTATACTTGATAGAGGTCTGGATGAGAAAATTTTGCGATACTAGAGGTCGAATATGCGAGGCTGGAAGGAATGTCAGCGGAGTCAAAAGGTAGGCATTGAATAATAGTGCGGTTTTGTTTGATATCAACTTGGGTAGAAGCCGGTATTGCAGATCCATTTCGACAAATTCATTCGAGATGGTTAGGTTAAGGCCATTACTGGGGCCTATGAGGAGCATCACAAAATGTCCATAGCTCTGTGAATCTTCCTACCCCCACATGTCGGTGCAAGGAATTCTATGTATTGTGTCGTCTTTAGATATATTCTTACATCAATGGGGAGGTGGACTGATTTTAAATACAAGAAATGGTGAGAGGAGAGAAAACAATCTAGAAGTTGAAAATTAGAAATACATAACGACAGTATATATAAAAATTAGCCATTAATAAATACAAATATTTATCACAATTTCGCTTTCACTCCGAGTTTCTCTGCATGTAGAACATTATCAATAACATCCATTGCCTCCACCAATCTCCTTTCTTGCATTTTCGGTGCAACGACTTGAACACAAAGTGTCGATTCAAGATATACTCTCCTATCAATCGTTTTCTTGTCCCCTATCCATCTCCATTAGTATGATACTCATTCTATCCCTTCAGTTGAAAACTTACATAACTCTCTATTATCTTTATCCCAACTTCCTTCCACCTCCTCCGTCAACTCTCCTTCCAAATCCATCACTTGGAAATCCCTCACAGGTAATGTTCCACATGGATAATCCAATAACACAAAACTACTCGTATAGCCCATAGCATTCCAGCTATCAATCGGTGGTGTGGGATGCGGAGCCACGGGACAAATGATAGCGTCGATTGTACCCATTTTAGTATCATTCCAAATCTCCAACATTTCCTTTTCTAATTCTGATTTCTTAGCATGATTATCCACAAGTTTCGGGAGAGTAGTTGGGGATTTCCTTCTCAACCGTGTGGATAACCAGGGAATAAGCGGTTCGGATGTTTGTTCAAGAAGATCAAACATGTAGTTCCCACCATCGATTCCGAAGAATTGATTGGCGAGAGACTGGCACTTCTTAAATGCAGGCGCATCAATCTCAACTATTGAGTGGCCGGCAGCTTGGAGTCTGTGTATTGTTTCGTTGAGGATTTTGTTGATGGGAGGAAGCGGTGTCTTTACCCCATCTTTTCTGATAACACCAAATACCAATTTATCTTTCTTCTGAATTGTACCCTGCTCCTTCCACATTCCATACACTACGTCTGGATCTCGTTCCCATGGTTTCGAATCTGATACCACTTGTAGAAACAATTCGCAATCCCTCACACTTTTCGCAATCGGCCCTGCACTTGCAGGTAGTCCAACTTTCGATGCTCCAGGTTGTTGGCCACCTTCTTGTCCCAGATAAGGTATTCTTTGAGCACTCGGCTTGATTCCATATAATCCATTACACATAGCTGGTATCCTAATACTACCACCCACATCGGTACCTACTCCTAATACACTCCCTCCCATTGCAATCAGGGCCCCTTCACCCCCTGAACTACCCCCGGCAGTGAGTCTCCTATCTCTTGGATTTAACACTCGTCCAAACACATGGTTATCTGAATCCAACGCCATCAAAGTTTGCGGTACATTTGTCTTACAATATAGTACCGCGCCAGCTTCTAACAATATATCCACGAGTAACGAATTCTCCTCAGCGGGATTTTCTGCCAAAGAAGCAATTCCAATACAAGCATCATATCCTTTTACTTTAAATGTATCTTTCAAACTCACAGGTACACCGTGTAAAGGACCAATTACTTTCCCCGTCCTCGCAAACTCGGCATCAAGCCATTTTGCACGGGCGATAGCATCGGAGAAAAATATCTCGGTCAGACAATTACATACTTGTTGAGCAATAGCCGCATGTTTACAGAACGCGATGGTTACTTCGAGAGCGGTGAGTTCGTGGGAACGGAGTGCGGAGGAAAGAGATACAGCGTCGAAGGACTCGGTAATGCTTAGTTCGGAGGGGGTGAGGATGCCGCTGGTGTGAAGATGGAGGAGAGGAGAGGAGCCAGGGGGTGGGGATGAGGGATTGTCTGGCTTGTTGTTTGCGATGGGAGATTTGTTGCCAGGTGGAGGGGGGAGGGGAGGTCATTGTGGATGGATTGGAGGTGTTAAAGAAGCTTCTGAGCTTCTTGGTTTGGGTGGAAATACTGAAATATGTATGGGGGATTTTAGTATGCGGGGGAGGAGAACATCAGTTGTTCGTGCCGAGGTTGTGCATAATAATTGCATAAATACATCACTTTATGCAAATATTCATTCTGTTTCATGTACGATATTGATTTTTGAATCTCATTCGTACCTACCAAACATACATCTTACATTTTCCAACGAACCTGCGGCCACCACAAACCTATTATTTTAGTACCCCCTTAAATATCTCGCTTGCTCAACATGAATTTGCCATCAATGATTCATTAAAGTCAGCCTTCACTGAACACCAAACAATTGTTTATTCTCTGCCGGTTCCCTTGAAATCGACCTTATACACCCAGCAAGCATCATCGTCGCCACAGAAACGTAGGGGCAGCGCGGGTTAAGAAAGGGAACCTTTGCGATAATATACAACAATCTGTAGAATGACGAATTTCGTGGATCCTTGAGTCGGCAATTTTCTTTCGGGAACTCCACCCGTAAGTTTTATGAATGATGAATCACCCACAACTGGTCAACGTTTGTTTTAAACGGCCGCTAGGAACCTGCTTTTTGCGCATGAAGATGGATATTAAAAAGCATCGCGATACGGAAATATCCCCGCGTTTTCTCGAGCAAAATTGCAAGATCCAGGGATAGTTCCAAGGATGCTGTGGGATGTGGATACCCATGAAATCTAGGATCTTGGTGGAAAAAGAAAGTCAAAGAAAGTCAAAAGAAAGGCAGGATAAATTGAAATCTGGGTCTAGACTTGTGGTTCATTAGTTGTGGCTCGTGAGGACCAGCGGAAGTCTCGGAGAGTAGATGAAGGATGATGGATGTTAGGGAAGTGAATATTATCATGGCTTTGAAAATATAGGTGGAGTTGTAATCACATGTGCAATACGTGTGTTGTACGAAACAAAATTTGCGTGTTTATTTGTCTTTTGAATGGTAAAGGAGTTTAGAAGTGAATCACGTCTTGATATTCGAACAAAGGAATGCCACTTGACCATCAGCCACCACTTACTTGAATAATTGAAATTCCGCGCGACGGTATCTCTAGTGAGATACCGAGGTATATTACCAAGGATTCAACGACCAAAGCCTGAGATCACGATTCGCGATAGAGATTTGCCGTGGTGATAATTTACCCAGAAGCGATACAGAGAGTTTATGCGTGTACTGTAGTGTGTTGAACGCGAGAAAGGACTGGTACATGATTTTTTTTTTGATACAGCACCACTTCTGTTGAGAATTTGAGCTTCTTGTGGCTTTGAGCCCAAATCCTCGGGTTTGAAACATCAGACTGCAATACGGCTCCGGAATCACGGGGCAAAGAGAACTGTTCAGGAAGGCTTGAGGTGGCTGAATCAAGATCACTCATTCGTATTCGCATTTACATACGGAAGAACGAAAAATCTCGAAGAGCATCGATAATACCAATATAACATCAAGGGAACGCCCAACACCCTAAGAATCTCACGGCCATAGAGAACAAGCGATCGAAAGATAGATTATCAAATCCATCGACCCTCTTCTTTAGAAGAACATGTGCATCTACATCATAACCCACCACGCTTGTCCACACACCTCTCTGTTACTACAGGAACGATGCCCGGGGTCATTGAATAGAAGAATGAGCTCTGGAGGTGGGAGATACGAAAGTCCGCCTTGTAGGTTTGACAGGGAACGATTTGAAAGGTGGAAGAGGGAAGCAGAGAGTCAGGGAAACGAGGAAACTTTAGAGACTCGGAAAAAGAGAGGCGAAGAGAAGTGGGAAAAGAAGGGAGGGAGAAAGCTGGAAAGCGAGTTTAGAGAGAGATGGGTGGAGGGACTTTGTGTTAAGTGTAAGGCAGAGAAGGAGGGCAGTCGGGTGGTAAGTTTCATTTCTTTATTTTTGGGATGGAAGGCATGATTATCAAGATCTCAAGTTCGGAATGCCCTTTTCTTCTCCGCAACGCAAGTTGTCAATAGAAGCTGTTCAAAAGCCCGAGAAGATTATGATCAAGGAATGAACCTATGCTGACACAACAAAGCTAGCAAAAAAATCTTCATTTGCGGAAATAGTGAAGAATCTCTTGAGTATCGATCGAGAAATTCAGGCGCAGAGATTAGGTGTGAACTCGGCAAGTGGATGGGGAAAGTTAGCAATTCCTCCTGTTCCACCAGTTCCTACGATTGGAAAAAGGAGGGGAATGCGGTGATTCTAATTTGATGCTATGCGTAGATACCGGGATTATAAATGAAGAAAGCAGGTACTGCTGCTTCGTTCTGTCTCGAATCTTCAGATGTTAACACCAAATTGGATGTTCTTGTTATTTCAATAGACGGACAAAGAGCCAAGTTTACGATATGGGAAACGGAGAAGGAAGTTAATGATTGAGAAATAATGACTGGCATGGGGAGGGGTTCATGATTTAGACTGGGTGGTGAAAGATACCATGATATCGGAGTTTGGCCTGGGAAATGAGAATTATTTGAAAACATGGATGATTCCCATAATGAGCAACTTTTTTGCATTCAATGTTGTTTTCTGTGTTATGTGTGTCAAATATTTGAACATCGATTTCGTTGTTGTACCATAACCTTGACGTCTGCTACAAAAGGGCGAAATAAGGGTTCCCATTCATAGAACTAGCATCTACTGTGCTTTCAATGAAATTTTAATAGAAAGACATAAAATACTTGAGCATCCTCCTATTTTCCTTCCGTCTCTGATATCTAACTCAAATCCTATAGCTCCGAAGTTCGCACGCGCCGTATCTTTAAACTGATTTTCCACTTGGACAACGTGCAATTAACCTCTAGATCCAGAATACTATCTAGCCTCGAGAAATCAGAGAAGTCTTCAAAATGTGCAGATATATTCACGTGTACTATAAGCTATGTCCCCACACGCATTCAAAATACACACCTATCTCCGTTTGTCCTCGCGTTAAAGAAAGTCAGAAAGTATGTTCATGGGAAACTGCAAGGCTTGGAATCGGGATCAATACCGGACTTTCACAGGTGGTCGAAGAAAAAGGAGCTTGTGATGAGTGTTCTCGGAGTGCTAGAAAGGCTAGAGAGAGGGTGAGAGAACAACTGGTCGGTATGGGCATTAGACAAGGGAGGAGTGGTGAAGGAAAGAGGAAGGGCGTTGAGAGTGCAGTTGCCGGAATAGAAGGCCCGGTAGGAGGACCAAAAATCCAGCACAAGACACATATCCCGGAAGATGTTGAGATCATCAATCCCGAAATATCAATCGATCCTGCGCATGGCGCCCTCACACCTCCTTATCCCCTTCTAAAGACAAGATCTAAGGACAGATACGACGGTAGAGAGCACCATTGTTCATCAAGCCTTGATATCCCGGCAGGATGGTGTGATTTGGGTTTAGAAATGTAATGAGTGCCCTTTCTATTTTTGACATTTCTTGTCGATAGATTTATAGTAGGTAAGCTTTCAATGAATTAAGTATCACAATCTATTAAATGAATGTGTTTGTTTCAAGAACAAACCTAGACTTAAGACATGACATTGCTTCACTGCAGTCTACAACATGAGTTACTATTTGCGAGTGTGAGTGCGAATGTAAATTCAAAGCAGACTTGTGATTTGAATTCAAATTCATTACTAACTAGGTAAGTTAGATAGCGATAAAATGGCAAAATGTCGCATAACATATCATGGTTCTAAATATCTACCCTGTCATTCCATAGTTCATCTTAATCGTGATGTGTGCATACCCCAAAAATCGATAAAATATCTTGTCCATAATGCATAGATATCTTGTTGAATCCTGCGTGTACTTGCTTCCCAAATACAAAACTTATGATAAATAGCCACGCTTGTCAGTCCTCCATCATATCCGTAGAACTCCCATAACGCGCATGCTGAGAAAACTCGAGAAGAAAAGAAAGGAAAAAATGCCCGTTTGATCTAGTCTAATATTTGAGTGGCCAAGGAGTTCATCTCTCCAGTATGAATATCTTCCAATGCCAGTACTAGTCAAATATAGTACTAGTTCCATCTGCAGGCCTGAAACAAAAGAGATACCCATAGTAAAGAGCGTAGGTCAGTGAGTTATACGCAGCGCGTTCACACTCACATTCACACTTGCACTCACCCCTTCATCTTTATCTCGGTGATCTCTAACCCCTCTCTACTCATTACCGGCTCCAAAATCCCACCACTAATTCTCACATCTTCCCAATTCTTATCATCGCCCTCCCCTCTACAAACAAAATCGTACCCATCCCCCGCCACCTCTCTCTCTGGTCTTGCTCCCAGAATCTTCGAAAACTGTACTTGACTCAATCTCCGCCTAGCCCCTTGCCACTTCATTCTAACTCCATTTCCTAAGCCCCTGAAAAAGACCCGGATGGTAAGATAGTTCAATGTTCCTTTTTTACTCTGCACCGCTAGTTTAGCTTTCCGAGTTTGGGATTTCACCTTTTTAAGCGTGGTTTTTGTCCGTTTCGCTTCGGTTTTCTTTTCTCTTTTCTCTGCTTTTTCGCGTTTGCGAAGGGCGGCATGGAGTTTTCGGGCTGCGAGTTTCTTTCTACGTTGAATTTGAGAGGGAGTAAGCTTTTTGGTGAGATGGGGATCAAGTGGTTCCGGATGCGTGGGATAGAGATTGGGAGATGCAGCGATATCGTAGACAATACCGCCGTAGATACCTTCTCGGACTAGATGTTCGGTTAAGGCGATGCTTTCTTCGCTGAGATTACTGCGGAGACTGGATGTAGGTGATGGGTGAGCTGATAAAGTGGTATTTGGGAATGGGATAGCATCAAGAGATGGACTAGGCATCCAGAAGGGATCAGCATCAAAGGATTGTTTGGCATTGTAAAGCGGGTTAGTGATAGGTGATGCGATGCTAGAGAGATCTGTCGAATATGTGTTGTGGCGGCTGTGGTCGTAGCTACCTTGAGTGGGTGTACTGGGCACGGTACTCACGGTATTCTTTGTATTCGTTGTATCAGAACGAAAAAGATTAGCCGTTGGCGTACTTAGCGGAGATGGAATGCTGGAAAATCTGGAAAGTGGAGATTGTATATCAGTGCTATTGTGAGGAGAGGATTCGGGGGTGTAAATTGATGAAGTGATATCAGCTCTCTTCTTGTTAGAGATAGGGAGAGATCGGATGTTTTCAGAACTGGACTTTGGGATGGGAGCAGCTGGGACTGCGGATGCAAGTTTAGGTGGCGGAGAGATTGGCGATGGAGATGAGAAGATTCGAGGTAGGTTGAGGGTATAGGATGGAGCCTTTATTGGGTTACCAGAGGTAGTTGGCAATTTGATAGTTCTAGACTGTGGCATGACAGAAGTGATATCAATCGCTGGAGATTTTGTAGTAGCTGTTGGCGGTACGAGAGAGGTAATATCAGGGGCGTTGTTTAGGGATAGTTGACTGGTATGACGATATGGACGATCCATCGGTGGCGGTGAACGAACTGGAAAAGCTCTAGGTGATGGCAATCTTGTATTGACTGGAGTGAAAAGTGGACTTCTTGGAGTTCCATCTTCGTTCTCAGCACTGGCTGGCAAGTAAACTGGGCCAGCCTTCCTGCGGCGAGAATTTCTGCGGGATAAGGTTGGTGAGTCTTCAAATTTCCGGGACATATTCGCAGATGGATGTCTTGCGATTCTCTTGATAGGTATGGTGTCGAATCTCAATGCGCCAATATGTTGATCTGCTCCCGGAATTACGAGTCGTTCTGGCTCTGAAGCCATTCGTAAATGTCCTTTAGCAGCATCTTCCGCACTTTCGTTTCCAAGCCCAACCTTGACTTCTCGGTATAAAGCATTGTCTTGAACTTGTGGCTTCATCCTCAGAGGTCGAACTCCCGTTATTCCATCCGAGTTTGTGTATTTCATGATTGCCGCCTCGGGACGTTCCGCGATTTGGCTCACAACCATGCCTTTCTCTTCCCTCGCTTCATTAGCCATTGTGTACATACCATCAACTGCTAGATCATCATTGAGTCTAGAACCTCTTTCGATTCCGGTCTTTGTTTTCTTGATATATCTATCAGTTCGAGCATCGTACATTAGATTAGGAAATTGGGAGGTCAGTTGAACTCCATCAAGTAATTTTGCTGTGGGACTCGCTGAAGCAGGGTGAATGGGGATGGCGTGGAGTCCATCGTCGTCATTTGCTCCAGTTCTAATGATATTAGCAATTGTTAACTTTAACGATTTACCATGAATTGAATCAAGTGATTCACTTGAGCGGGCGTTGTTGGGTACCGGCAATGATGGGTATTCAAGATCCTGAATCATTTTCGACATCGGAGATAAAGGAGGGACTGAATGTTGTGGAATCCCAAGTGACGAGGTTTTATTGTTTGAAATTGCAGTAGATGTTAGTGTAGATACCATTCCGAGTTGTTCATCTTTGCAACGATCAAAACCATGTCCAGGAGATATTTTCATTGGTGAGCAAGGTCGACCGTTTCTCGTTCTCTCTTCGATAGATTCGATGGACTCGTCAATCGGCGTCAATGGTTGAATGTCATATTTAGCAGGCTTTCTGTAAGATTTGGGCCGAACCATAACTTGACAAGCAGGAGGTGCAACTTCGGTGGATTCCTCACATCTTTCCGAATCCATGAGTTCTAAAGTGAAGGTATAGAATGTTTGACATCCCAGATAGAAACTTTCCTCGTGCTCGAAAGATACAGAATAGAGGCGACCGAAGGCAGGAAACTGTTCTCCTGGGCGCGAATCATGATGTTTGAGTATGCTGCAGAAAAAGGCCTCATCGTTGGTGTAGAGGGGATTGGAGATTGGCCGTACTCTCTTCTTGGGTCGTATTTTTGGTATCAAATCTGATTTCCCCATTTCAATTGACTATCGGGAGGGTAAAAATAATAGACCTCACGAGTCAACTGGCTGGCTTGGTGGTCTCTCGTCAGTCTCTTGTTGCTCTGCGATCCAAGAAAAATATTAGACTTTTATCGTTTCAATAAAGTGACAGAAAGCTTACGAAGTAGCTCGAGTAGTCCAGGTTGTGTGGCTCATGTCGTGGTTTTTGGCACAGAATTGGAACGAAGTATTTGGGACTCAAAAGCAAGCCTTTCCTCTCGTTCCTTGATATTCCTGCCGTCGTAGAAAACGAATGACACAAATCGACACCTGACCATCTTGATTGTGAATCACATCATATAAGAAATTCACCATATTCAATGTACCCACTTCTCATGGTTAGATGAAGGCCGAAAGCACAGCTGGAGTATAGTGAGTCAAAGGCAACGGCGTGAATGAAAGGGTCAATTCTGCGTCGCTCACAGAGAATAATGGCGCGTTGAGTCGAAAGACGGCAAGCAAATCACAGATTAACAAGGGGAAGCGAGGTGGTATATTAGGTAGATTCATTCAATTTTTTGATTTCCAACTCCAGCGCCGATTATCTCCTTGTTGTGTATATAAGATCCTGGAACGATGTTGAATGCAGATGCGCAACGTTCCCAATGAAATCTAGCCTCGAAAATGCTGACACTCAACTTTTGTTTACTCCTTCCTTCAGATCAATGCCTCATGCTTATTGACACATGCATCGACCTTGCTTAAGAGCACAGACTTTCTCTCATCATCGCACCAACTTCCTTCGATTGCGCTGGTTGCAATGTATTTCCACTCCTTCAAACTCAACTCGAATGCTTCTTGAACAGCAACATAATTATCCAAGATATAACCACCAAAATAAGCTGGATCGTCACTGTTGATGCTGAATTTAATTCCTGCATCCAAAAACTTTCGAATTGGCAATTGTCCAACATTTTCAACACACCTCAAGCGAACATTGCTTAGTGGGCAGACGGTCAACATTGTCCCCTGCTCTGCCACCCGCTTCAATAAGCTTTCATCTTCAGCCAGTCTAATTCCATGATCAATTCTCTCAACTTTGCAGATGTCCAGTGCTCTGGAAATGTAAGAGGTGTCACCTTCCTCACCAGCGTGAGAGGTGCGATGAATTCCTTTGCCTTCCGCGGATTCATAAATTTCTCTAAAGATTTCTGGTGGGAATCCAACCTCACTGCTATCAAGACCAATAGCAGCTACAGTTCCGTTTGAAAAGTGACCAAGCGAGACTGCTTCCTGATATGTGGTGTTTGCATTCTCAGCCTACAAGTGTCGTAAGAAGCATAGAATGAGTTTTGAGGTGATACCAAAATCCTTCTCGGCGCGCTTCAATCCAGCAGTAAGACCCTCAACAACAGTTTTGTATGCAATTCCACGTTCAGTGTGTGCTTGTGGATCGAAAAAAATTTCGGCATGATGAACACCGTCGCGGTTGGCTTTTGTGAGATATTCATAGGCCAAGCTTTCGTAATCCGCAGCATTTATCAAAACGGACATGCCAATGTAATAGTAATGGAGGAAATCGTTGAGGGAAGTAAAGCGTTCATAGCGAGACTCGAGTTCTTCGGGAGATTTGAAAGAGGCATCAGTCTCAGTGTCTGGAAGGGCGATATTGTTCGTTTTGGCCAGTTCGAATAAGAGCGCTGGAGAAAGAGACCCCTCGATATGAATGTGATGCTCACATTTTGGGAGCTCCTTCAGGAATTGCTTCATGTTTTCACCGCACATCTTGAATTTTTGTATATTGAAAGGGTTTGAGTGAGGAGAGATGGCAATTTAAGTCGGATTATCGAGATCGTAAAGTGTATTGGATGTCGAGAGGTACCTTTATCAACAACCAATTACTCTAGGAAGAAGATCCAGCAATGACTTGTATGAATGAACAATTATCGTGAATATTGAGTGAATATCAACCTTGATAGAGAGGGCTACGCTTTACAAAGACAACCCACCAAATAGCACAGATAGCAAAGTTGAAATATCTCGGGCCTACGGCCAGTAATATCTGATAGATCTCAAACTACAGCACAATATTACTTTACCAATCGTTACCTTTGTGCCCTTATTTTCCCTTTTTTTTTTCTCGTCGTCTAAGGCAGTGGTGTCAGGGAATTGACAATGCAAAGGTATGGTCTAATCACGAAGATTGAAGATGTATGGTAATAGTTATTGAATTTTTTTGAGAAAAGGTGGTAATGACCGAAAAATGGCAGAAACTTTTCATCCTATTTTTGCTGGCGGTCAAAGTAAAAGACCAAAAGACCCGACATTCTTGAGGTTCTAGCCAATCCTTTGAAGGAAGATAGAGGTTGATTGAATTTCATAGGCTGTTATGTTCTGTGGTGGAGTCTTAAATGCAAAAGCTTTGCAAGGACTATGCAAGAGAGAGCCAATCGCTATACGGCGGAATCCGAGAAAACCCAGCTACCTTACACTTAAATTTCCATCTATGATCCAACGAAGCACAATTTTTCACTCTCTTATCCTTTGCTTCCAAGCTCCTTCATCTGTACAAGTAACATAATCAATGGCCCAACATCTGGGAAGTCGATGGTCACTGGTATGGTAGGTTTACATACCACATTCTACAAATGTCAACGCACAAGGGGGGTCATTGCCTGACTACTGAGGCTGAGGCATTGTTCTGAATAATTGCCCGACCACTGGTTTCATTATTCGAATATTTGAACCGACTACTGACATGGGAGTAGACCCAGGAAGAGATAACTTATTCATTGAGACTCCACAATCCTTCTCTCCCCCTTGTGCTACTGTCACCTCATCGGGTCTTCAGTGTTGAATGTGGACGAACGGCATTTTCCACATTTTCCTTAGAATTTACCCTAGTTATCAACTGTCAATCTGTCACTCAACGTTACCCCTAGGTTGTTTGTGGGCTCATTTTATATACGAAGGTTATGTGATGTAGATATCGACGTCGCCATTGAACATGGTGGAGCGTTACACAGTGTTTCATTATACTCCCGGAGTAGCGGATACCTACTTGATCTTGTTCAACATCGGGAAAGACTTCTGGTAGCCTTGGAGATATTTCTTTACATGATGTCTTGGTCCTGAGTAAACGCCCTAACCTCCTTGCACCCCTTGCACGTAAAGTTCCGATCCTTGGGTATATCGCTAGTATTTCAACGTGGTTAATATGAAGACTGGAAGGTAACATCGACTTTTCGGGTCAATCGCCGAACTATTCTTAGAGTAATGTTTGCGAATATTTTGTGATCGTTACAGGAGAATCAATTTGTTGTCTATTCGAGGTTCCAGTTACACACGTCCTTTACGTTTTCTTACCGCTTGCCGTCGCAAACTCACAGCAAGCATTTATGGTGGACATGATAGAGGTGTGCAACTACAGCGGAACTCGGAGAATTTCCCGGATTCAAGCCTGTATCCCTTAATGGAGTACATTTATAAAACATTCTGAACAAGCAACGTTGAATGCACGCACTCACCCTTTCAGACTCTATTTTAATTTCTGATCTAAAGAAAAAAAATCGAAATGGTTTCTTACAATGTGATTGTGAATTAGTGGATCGACGAGGATGCATCTATCTCTCTATTGAGGAGAATTCGGAGAGCAATCCATGTTATCAACTACCCTAGATATCCTATAGCGCCCCAGTTCAAGTTCAATACAAAGAGAAGCAAAGATCTGCAATTAACATTAGACCAGTTTTCCGTTCCTGGCGGTTGGTTCCATGGTAGAGCATGTGATTGCCAAATTAGGGAGGCATACGATATATCATGGATTCCTATCATACGTTTCAGATTTCGGCATAACCACTAAGATGCAAAATGGATCTTCTCCAAGCCATACTAATACACCCTAGTTGGGCCAGAGCTTCTCATCTTCCCTCGGGCATATTTCAAATACCATGAGGCTTAGGCGAATGGCGCTTTATCCCTTGTTTTTACAGTATTATTGCATTCTTCTTCTTCTACCTTGATACCGATCAATATAATCTTACACCATGAGAAGACGATCAGTTCTTGATACCCAGTAACCGGATAATGGAAAAAAAAATCGAATTCACATCCATGCTGAATATCATAATATTCTCATTTTATTTTTTTCGGCAAAGTCTATCTGCATTCCAGAGGAGTGGGAGCATGTAATTAATGTTCGGCGATTAGCTACCAATTGTCGGCGTTTTTGATATCTGATTGAATTTTGTATGAATTGAAATCTAGTCAGAGTTTTCAGGAAGGAAGTTCGAGAAACACAGCAATGAATCGTGATATCAATTTAAAACATAGACAGGATGCTTGACGAAAGTTGCCTTCTTAATCATAGAACAATACGAGTCTCGACTTCAAAGTGTCAATGCTATGCTCTAATGACCAGCGACCCTAAATTTTAAGAAATAAAGCGCCGGGAATGACCCTGGATTCGGATATCTCCCCGCTGTTAGACAGCACCACCCTTTGTCGTCATCTTCAACAGATCAGCCTGGCAATTTTGACAATAACCCGATCTCAACCAAACGAACTCGGAGTGGGCGAAATGAGATAGTGCAGCGATCTTCTTCGCAATCTTGAATGCCTTTGACTCTCTGATTCCTCATTGATTCAATCCTTTCAAAACGATACTAGAGTACTGTATGAATCCAGAATTTGGAGCCTGGAGCTTCGAATTTGAATTATGTCGCTATCGACAAAATTAGCCAATGCCTAGAAGATGGCAATTTTTCAAAAAAGTCTGCAGCATCTGAAGAATGCCGTGTAAATTCTCATCGCAATTCTTTACGCTCAAGCATTATCATCCTTTATCTCAAATCGGTTACTGACTTGCTGAAATTGGTCACTTAGACTCGGACACTAGATGGGCACGGTAGTTCGGTTTCCGAAGTGTGCACAACTAATTTAGTAATGTTCTACCACAATGCCATGGCAGCACAAACTCTATTCCTAAGACATGGAATCCATGCTGCTGGAGTAACGTCAAAATCTATCCAACGTCACCTAGGGTGCTTCCCCATAATCTAGATACATGGGAATAGTGACAGTCTTGCCTACAACCAATTTCCTTGCCAATCACCATCTAATTGACGCTCAAGAGTCAACCCAAAACAAGTATCCACACGTTCCTTACACAATCATGAGTCAAGTTATTATGGTTCTCAGATCGAGACTCGCAGCCAGAACTTACGAGATATCATATATCTCATACCGACACATTGGAAGGCTTGTCCTAACAAAACTTTATCGGGTAAATATGCGACCCGTGACGCCAATCTAAACCTTCTTGATTGACAGTCACGGCTAAGGAGGCTGTGCATTTTTCTATTAAGTGGATATCTTTGATCTCGCTAGAATCTTGAGAGCAAGCCAGGTAGGCCCTGCAAATGAGCCCATCCACACAAGCATAGTAGCACGCCTCCATCAACACTTTAACTTTGGACGAGGCTTTTGTATCTTCATTCCAATTTCTCCCTATGATTCCTATCGTATGTCATACAATATTGTTTCGGCGGCCGGTAGCAGACTACACCGAGGCAATTGCGATTGTCAAGTAAAAGAATTCAGG
This sequence comes from Botryotinia calthae, assembly GCA_004379285.1. Lineage (NCBI taxonomy): Eukaryota > Fungi > Ascomycota > Leotiomycetes > Helotiales > Sclerotiniaceae > Botryotinia > Botryotinia calthae. The sequence goes on along the minus strand of PHWZ01000273.1, from coordinate 34,074 downwards.
TTTCATGGCTGAGGAACCCCGCTAATTTCTGTGAAAACCCAATTCGACTAGCAGTGAGATGGACTCTTGCAGCGGTCAGACGAGCAGCTAATTAAGATTCGGTATAATCAGTGCTGCAAACTGAAATGCCTCAATGCTTTTGAGCCTGTAGGCCTATTAGAAGCGGTCAGACATGGTCTTCAAGAATCTAGAGCTAGCAGCGCACTCAATGAATTCGATGCAATCAAGGTAAATATCAATGTCGATGGCTGACTGGATAAGATGATCATACTTTCGACGTGTTGGAGGCATCTAATTGAAACTAAAGATACAGATAATGACAAACCTCAATCATCAAACTAAGATAATGATACTACTTCTAGTTCCTTTGAGGGAAAAAGAGTAGATAGTTGATCAATGGATCTGTGGCGCGTATGTGTCGCCATCAACACAGATCAAAAACGAACAGATATACCGCCCACTTAAACCGGCATATTTGTCGACTATCCCCTCATTTCAACATTTATTGTCCCCACAATAATCCGCAGGTACCTCGGATGCCATGGCTCAATATCTAGAGTCTTGGCATGCTTCCTAAATCCTTACAGTGCTAAGGGAATCACTCCTCTGAATATGCTTCCTTCCCGGAAAGATACATCCCCCCTCCCTTTTCGGAACGACGGACTACCTGGAGTCAGTGGTAGAAAAAAAAGATGCTATGAGCAAGATTTAAAAGATGAAACACTAATTAATCTTTACTGAATTCGCCATTGGGTGTACACGGCTCGCTTCTAGGTCGACAGGAGATCTCCCTGCCTCAAAATCTTTGACGGCTCGACAGCACTGTTGAAGAACCGGAACTTAAAGACTCCACTGCCGTTACCTTGGTGCTTCCTTGTCAAAGATAAAGCTATGTTTGTACGCGCGGGGGTGAATGAAAACTAAATGGCATTGAAAGCCGTATCTGCATCTTGCAACATTTCTCTCACAACCAGCCTTGCATACATTATCATGCACATCGAGCATGTCTGGCAACGCTGATCTTGGGAACACAGCATGCTGTCGAGACAAACCCCAGCGAATCTCTTCAAGGTACCCGTTTAAATACATTATAGCAAGGATATACAAGGATAGCAGGTACCATCACCTTATCCCATCACTATATTCCCAGTACCAAATGTTGAACCTCTTTTACCAGGTTTGTGCCGCGTCGCCTATTAAATCTCCTATGGGCACAAATCGTGCATCAGTTATTTTAATGCCATCGACGGCCTAGACCTAGACCGTTCTCGGAATCCTAGAATCAAGCATTGTTCATGTACAAACCCGCATTTGGCGTCTGGAAAATAAAGATCATCAAAAAACGAAATTCAGGAAGATCACCCACGTGTATCTCACCCTCACATATTTCCCAAATTGACATCAAATCGCGTGAGCTGGGAAGTTAACAAAATATTCCCAAGTTGCTAATCAAGAGACTTTTCTTTTCGAACGTCACACAATACACTCATATACCTATACATCTTGCCTAGAGCCTAGATTCTCATATATTATTTTGTCACACCCCATCTGCTCGTCTTTTTGATACAAGACTTACGTCGCCCCCAAAGCATCAACATAATAACTCCGAGTCATTGGAATTCACCCTGTCCTATCAACGGCCCGAACCTGTCGGTATCCTCTGCCGGAAGTGGATTGGAGTCCGCATACATGCAAGTAGGAACGCCTACCCACGCCACAACCCGAGAATTCTGCAGGGAGGTCATCCTTCACAAATATCAGTGGTTGGTGAACTAGGTGTGCAAGTTGAACAGATTCCCGGTATGTTTTATTAATTTATTTGAAAGATCTCCTCTTCATGTTGTTTTAAGTTTAAGTTTTAGGACGGCTCATCAGTATTGAGCCGCCTGGCAACTATCTTCTTGAGCCTTGAATTTTCGCTGGAAAATCGAATCAAGCGCGCAATCAGCAGTGCATATCATGTCCCGAAGTATGACAGGAACCTCTTGCCGACCCGACAACCAAATAAGGACGAGATTTCAAGTTTGCATCCCAATCGGGAAAGATCTCAAGATGAATTTGCCTCGTGGCCATACCCACCTTAGGATTTAACACCCTTGATATTTGCTTATGCAGAGTGTTCCGGGAACTACTACTCACTGGCACATATCTTGAACCCCTGCCGATAACCTGTCACAAGAAACTAGACTGATGAGGTCTTGGAGTATCGCAATTATGCCGCTACTTTTTAACAATAATAGTCTTTGTTATATACATGGATGGCCGGGTAGCAGGGAAACTTAGGGCCTAGCAACCTTTGACGAACCTCTGATTTGAATGCTTGCCTTTCACGCTTGGCAATCAATTACTCCAGATTTCCCAATCAGCCTTAAAGCGGAAGCCCAATGCTTGCATCTCCGTCATATACCCTCCCATTCAACCACTCATCCAAGTTTACTCTAGCACGAAAAGCTCATATCACTTGTTCATCAGAACAATCTTTTCCCTCTTCATACCTATTTACCGCCCCAAAATGGTCATTCTCCTTTAAAGCATATATTATTTCCCGATATGCGACCATTTACTTCAATATAACTGGCTGATATCCGTTCTGTCACAGATTAATCACCTCCACCTCACGGATCAGCTGCCGACTTTTGATACATCTAGCATTGAAGATTCAGCGGGGGAAATTCTAGCTTGAGCACACTGCAGTCGTGCGTCGGATTTTGGCAGCTTTCAACGTTGTACAATACTCTTTCCCCTTGCGGCGCATCGCGGATCATTCAGATCTCCAACACAGAGCAGTTGAAAGATTACCTGTTTCTGACTAAAGGTTTTGTGACTAGATCTTATAGACATTGTGTGGATTTTATCATCGATAATTTCCGATTAGAACATTCTCATACTCTCTATTCTATCACAAGTACTCTATAGACCGGTACATACCGACCAAGCGATGAAGCTAAACCACCAATTACCACATCTTGAAGCAGAAATAATTTCAATATCAGTACTTTCGTTTCATAGATACATCAGCTCTACCTCAAGTCATTATATCAACTGAAGAGATAGATCCCGCATGCTCAAACGATGACGGACCCACTGCATAATGCTTATCCCAGATCACCGATACCTTCTACATCATCTTATGATTCATCTTCAGTGTCTTCTGCGACCTCACCCAGGCCTCAAGGATTGTACGAAGGAGGATTAATGGGAGCTTCGCCACGGCCAATGACCGGAAACATCCCTCACCCACAACACATGGCAATGACTTCAGGTCTTCCGCCACCCGGACAAAGTCCTTTCCACCACAGTTACAACTCTGCTACTACATCCCCAGGCGGAATGGGTATGGATTCCATAGCATCAACTGGGTCGTCAAGCGGCACTCCAGGCCCTTCTGTTGGACAAATGACATCGGCAAATATGCAAGCGCAAAAGCGAGCATATCGACAACGAAGAAAGGATCCAAGTTGTGATGCCTGTCGAGAACGCAAAGTTAAATGCGATGCAACGGAAACTAGTAGCTGTTCGGAGTGCTCTAGTAGGAATGTCAAATGTCAATTTACGAAAGAGACAAATAGACGTATGTCTTCTATTAAACAGGTTCAAGATTTGGAAAAACAGATTGCCCAAGTCAAGCGCGAGAATAACCAATTGAGAGCTATGCTCAGTATGAAAGAGGATCAAATGGATGTTGATGAAGGTTCAACTTCTATCTCTTTACCAGAGATTGGATCGCAACCTAAAAAGAGACCAAGAGCCCCTATACTGCACGATTTGTCAAAAATACAATCAAGTATCGGTAATTATAGCCATGGAATCTTCAAAACTCCAGTTCCATACCGAAAAACAGGATCACCAGCAAACAGGACTTCTTCACCTCCCGAACTGCCTCCCAAGCATCTCGCAGATCATCTCTTGAGAGCCTATTATTCTTCCATACACCTGGTAACACCCATATTACATTGGCCAAACTTTGAGCGTGAATATGAAGAAGTTTACAAAAAGGGCTCTTTGGAAAGTGCATCAGAGAACTGGACTGCATTATTCTTTGCAGTGATGGCAGTGGGCGTTCTTTTCAGCACAGAGCCTAGTATTCAAAGATTTTACAAAGGTAAAGAATACATAGAACTATCCATGAACCTTACGGATCTTTGGAAGGACGATTACAGCATAGATCATGCGCGTACAGCTCTTCTCATCAGTATATTTCTTTACGAAATGAATCTTAAATCAGCAGCGTGGATATGGCTTGGATCAACTATTCGAATAGGACAAGATTTGGGTCTTCAATGCGAGACGGGACCATGGCAATTAGTTGAAGATGAAATGCGCAGAAGAGTATGGTGGGGAATCTATGTTTGGGACCGGCACATGTCGCTTGAGCTCGGAAGACCCCTTCTTATCGACGATGCAGATTGCGATGTTAACCTCCCGAACACTATTGATGAATTTTATCTGGGCTATCGATCTCCACCCGCACCTCAAAATAGTGCACAAACAAGCCTACCGTCAACCTATCTTCTTCCCATCATTCACACCATGCGCGCCATAGGGCCTCTTCTCAAGACCCTCAAATTACCCATTATTCCCCCCTCGACAATTTCAATATTCGACACACATTTTACAAACTGCCTATCCGCTTTTCCACTCCCCTTCCACCTCTCTTCCTCCGACTCTCTCGAATCCACAACTCTCGTCCCCATCTACCACCTGCTGAACGCACGTCTCCTACTTCACCGCCACAATCTCACCACATCTTCACCACCCGATCTACGCGCATCCGCTATCGAATCCTGTATCATCGATTCTATGAACAGTGCTTCTATACTCTCTCGTGCTCTCCCTCAAAGTTCCACAAGCCCACTCTCCTCGCAAAATCGGAGCTGGGGCCAAAGTGCTAGCGCAATGGTATGTATGCACATATGGCGGTGCACCCTATTTTTACTCTTCGGAGGACAATTCGACGCTGCTGCGACGTGTATTAGAGCGCTTGCTTACGTTGGATTCGAAAGAGAGGTTAATGTGGCTTGTGGAAGATACATTGGATTTTTTCTGGGTGTGTTGATTGACAAGAAAAGGAGTTCAGAGAATAAAAGTAGAGAGCAGGCGTATTTAGGAAAGAGTCCCAGCCAGAGGGCAGGAAGATTTGATATGGATGAGGAGGTATTAGCGTACTTGAGTGGAGATCTGCAAGGCGGAGATGAGGGTTGGATTTGGCAGAACAGAGAAGTGATGGGGATGAGGAGTCCGAATGTTGCTGGAGGAGCGGGTGTGACTAGTCCTACATTATCAAGAGAAGGAGATAGAGACAGGGAGATGGGAGGTATGAGTGGAGGACTTTTGGTACTTGGAGAGGCGGAAGCGAGGGACTGGGGTGGGTGGGAAAGAGTACAATATTTGGTAGATGTTTTGGCTCGAGAATTTAATGCGTCTGGGCCCGTGTCAGGCCCTGGATCTCTCCCTGGACAAGGAAATGCATATTTGCCCGAGCCCCGAGGCGTCTTTGGTCTAGGCTTGGGTGTAGCTTCTGGAGTAGCAGGAGGAATGGGCGGCATAACAGGAGGATCAATCGGAGTGAGTGCAATGGGCCCAATTGCAGCAAAACCACAAACAAGTCCTCCGGACCGAAGAGACGACAGAAATCGTGGCAACGAACGGATGAGTATTACAAACATCATCTGATCCCGAGATTCATCGAACGACGCATAAAACTCGACGACAGATCTCTAGTTACGGGTTTATTCAATTTTACATCAACAAAATCTACAAAACAAATACTTTCATTGTATCTAATTTCATATTCGTTTTATTTCTTACCAAAGGAAGCGAAACTGAGGGGGGTGGTATAGTGGGCGAGGTATTCGTGGTTAGTGGGTAATGTCCTTATATCTCACTCCGAACAGCAAGAGAACGGCGTTGGTATAGAGTGTGTTTGATGATTGCGCCGACAAAGGAAACGGAACATAGACAGATACCTTCTACCATTATGGATTTGGCGTTGCCCAAAAGTTTTCTTTTGTTTGTTTTGTATATATATCCGCAGGCATTACAGTCTGCTGTCGCTTAGTTTATGTTTATGTAGTTTGCAGAAGATAGTTATAATATATTATAGTAGTTGATTTGCTGATATTGATGGATTCCTATGACTGATGGTGCTGTGAGTTGATTCATATAGTATGTGAGTGGTATGACAAATCCCAACTTTCGCGAGATGTTATTGAAGTAAACTCTACAAGAGATGTAATGTGAGGACATTCTTGACATGCAAGCCCAGCCAGGATTTAGAAAATGATATTTTAGAAGTAGAGTTTCGTGAACTTCACTTGAAAAGTCGAATGGTTGACCCCTTTCTTGAATCCTGAAAAGGGAAATGCCCCCTAATCTCTACACCTGGCAGCTATTTTTCTGGAGACCAAGCACAGTCCTACTGCGAATCCGTTCAGATTACGTGAACTTCATTCATGGCTATACCTCGATCACTGTCTACCGTATGAAAAGAGATGGGATAAGTACAGTTAGGATCATGGAGTTTGCGATGCTGACATCCGAGAAGACGTTACGCCAGGTTTAGGCTCAAGCATATGGCAAAGAAAATATCGACATGCTGGTATCCCAATACCTCATCTTAGAAGTCTGTGAGTTTATAGAGTTTGTATACATGAATGACAGGGAAGGGTCTGGATGGTCTAAGCTATTAGACCTCCCCTTACAATACACTGGCCCCGTGATCACCCAAAGCATCTCATATCACCCAAGTCACCTCAAATTCGAAAAAAAGGGAGATCCAAAGATTCACTAGAATCAACCTCCCTTTCCTTCCCATCAATTCACAACCCTCTCTCGCTTCCGTAGCATCCCTTTGAGACGTTTTGTTGCATATCTGATGAATATAATTCAATACTCAATAGCCTAAACTGAATTGAGTAATACTGGGTTTCTTCTACAGCTTTGTCAATGTTGACGTTGGATAATTTTCAGATGTTTGAGCGAAAAGGTCACCGTATTTGCATATTCTTGCGTCACATGTTAACGTTCCATTTTGCGTCGCGTCTCTCAGCGTCTTCAACTCTCTCCGCGAAAAGGAATTGAATCGACATTACTGTTGCAATTATCTGCACATTCACATCACCCATCGCACATCATACGTTGTATAGCATACATAAGCAAGCTCGTAATCACCATCATCTTCCTTTCAATTGTCTACCCATTCACAAACATGCCCCCCAAACCATTCAACCCCCCTCGCCCCTCCGGGCAATCCAAGCCTCGCGGACGTCCCAAAGGCACAACTTCCACATCTACCACCTCCAAACCTAAACCTACAGTCAAATCGGCAGTTTCTCAGCAACCCCGCGTTTCCAAAACTCCCACTCCCCAACTCGAAGACTCAGACTCAAGCTCAGAGTTGGAAACAGATAAAAATGATGAAATGGAAGTCGACGAGAATAGCGATGATCCATTCGCATCGCAACCAACTATATCAAAGGGCAAAGCCAAAGCATCAACATCAACATCTGCATCTACAACCAAACCCTCAATCTCCAAAGCAAAAGACAACGGCGATCCCCAATCCTCTGATTCCGAGCTGGAAATGATATCTTCCCCCCGTCGCGCTGCTCGCAACACCGCCTCAACATCCACCCACCAAAACCCAGCCGAAGAATCAGATTCGGACTCCGAAACCCGCACAACAATTCCCAATGATCTCCTCTCTAAAATCATGCATGAATTATTCGCTGAGCCTAATACGCGGATTTCGAAAGAAGCGAATAAAGCGGCGGGAAAATACATGGATACGTTTGTTCGAGAGGCAATTGCGAGGGTTAGGTATGCGGAGAGGGGGAGTGGAAGAGGTGGTGGGTTTTGGGAGGTGGAAGATTTGGAGAAGATGGCGCCGCAGCTGTTGTTGGATTTTTGAGAGGAAGTGGGTGGGAGTTATAATTGGAAGAATCAGAACGACAATAATGGTTTTGGGGCCCTTCGTTGGAAAGAATGTTTATCTATAAGAAACTCTCTTTCTAGCAAGGCAGCATGGCGAGATTCGGCGTTACAATGAGATATGAGGGGTCTGTTAACGGGAGATTTTCTTTGATATAGAGGTACTATCTGTTATATATCCTCGCAACGGTTTACATGAATGAAGTCAAGCAGTTATCTATCTTCAGTCTGAATATTGGTCAAGAGAGGTAGCTATTCTGTGCATCTGACAAGCATAAACGAGCACTTCACATGTACATGATAACGAAAGCTAATATGGATATGAGAGACATCATCTATTCTATCTCGTCATGATACATCGCTTTATCATCCAGCAAATTAAACAAACAAAAGTAGAGAATAACTCTCCATACGCCATCATCGCGTCCCGTCCACAGGATCGCGGTATAATGCATATATGCATAGTGATACATTAACGAATCATCATACCCTTTCTCGTCCGCATTATTTCCACCAAGTCTACTTTTCTCTTATCTTTTGAACATCTCTCTTTCATCATCCATCATCCATCATCCAATTTATCGATCAACGCCTCACAGCAAAACCATTACACCAGCTCCAAGCGCACCCATATAGCCCATCACATTCTGCGCTCCAAATTTATTTCCTGCATTCGCAGTAGCGGCTGTAAGAGCCGTGCTGGATGTAGCTGTTCCGGATGCAGCTGCAGCTGCAGATGAATCTCCGCTATTACTTGAAGATGTACCTGAGGCTGGAGAGAGTGTTGTTGCTGTAGACGAGGAGTCTGAGCCTGAAGAGCCGGATGAGGAACCGTATGAGGAACCGGATGAGGAACCGGATGAGGAGCCCGTTGATCCCGAAGAGCCTGAATTGGAAGACGAGGAAGTGGAAGAAGAGGAAGACGAAGTACCATTAATTGCAGGAGCAAGATTTTGAGTGGCTTTTGCTGCTAGTGCTGCGTAGTTTGCAAGAGAGCGGGATGAGTTTGCTGCCGTGCTGTGAGGTGTTAGTATAGATCATATAGTCGGTGAAGGGAAGAAAACTCACTTCTCATTGACTACCAAAACCATCCCATTTTGACAATGCTTTCCCTGACTACAATAAAACCACAACGGTGTAGCGACCTTAACCGGCATGCTGAATACTGGTACTATACCCGTACTATTCAATCCAGCAGCTACACTCATATAGCCACTGAAAACGCCTGTGTTATTTGAGCTTTGGCTAATTGGAACGCAGGGCGCATCGAAAGTGGATTGGGTGACGGTGTGATTTCCAGCCGCGAATTGAAATTGGATTGTATCGCCTACTTTGGCGGAAACGTTATCGGGGAAATATCTAAGTGCAGTGCTATTGTTGGCTTGGCCGACGCGGACTATATGGGTTTGAGGGCCAGTTGTGTTTGTTGCAGCTGAATGAAGGGTTAGTTGGGTTATGGAGAGGTAATGCATAGGACTTACCATAGACAGTGCTGATGCTCAATGCGGAAAGGAGGAGAGACTGTGTGAAATACATTTTGAAAGAATGGTTTGTTATGAAGTTAGAGAGCTACTGTATAAATTTGCTTTTAAAATTTAAAAAAACAGAATAGAATAATGGCGACTGGCGCTTGAGAATGAAAAATGTATGTATATCGTACTCGCCGACAAAACAATTAAAGAATACGTATATGTTGTACCGGATAGTAAGAAGAATGAAGAGAGAAAGAAATAGTAGACAAAGTAAAAAGCCAAGAGATTGATATCAAAAAACAAAACCTACATCGAGGGAAAAGGAAGGCATAATTAAGCAAAAACGAAGATTGAATGATCTTCGATATGCTTGTCCGATTGTTCCAGCCTTGGTGATACACATGACTAAAATTCAATACAATTCCTTCTTCCAAGAACGTTCAAGGACATCGTGAAGGTTGGGGTTGTAACAAAAATGGCTATGAAGTGTTTGGGGAAGGGAGGTTTAAAACTCCAGGGGTCAGGTCCTTTGACGGGAACCAGAACTACGGATGATGATTGAGATAAGATGACAGGAGTGAAGGCTTGGCATGTAACTTTCTTTTGAAGTTGAGATGGTGTGTTTCAGGTTTGGATGTCTTGCTTGAGAGTTAAATAAATGGAGATAATTGGGGTAATATGTGTAAGGCTGGGCCTCAATGGTGTATGTTGGCTCTTTCTTCAGCCTCTTTACATAATTGCGATACTTCGCCAATGACAGGGGGCTAGCCTAACTTCAGATGGATGTATATCTTTCTTCAACAACTGTGTGCGAATATTCGACTTGCACCCCAATGTCAATTTCGCTTTCTCGATAGCAACACAGCATCATTACTGCCCATGTAAAAGAAATTCGGGCTTTTCATCCTATTGCCAACCCCTTCCTCTCTTCGGCTTCAATCTCGTCCGTCCATGGCATTGTAAGCAAGCGAGTACGTGAAGCACGGAGGTGTATCAACCCCGACAACCTTAAAACGTCTCAAGTTTCAATAACTTGGGCTGAATATACGACTGTACGTTGATATCGTCTGATTATACGTTCTTTTAAGGTTTTGAGCGGGCGGATGATGGGACTGTTTTTTTATAGACGCGTTTGAACTTGAGATAACATTCGGTGAGTGTTGAACGATCGCAAGGTTGTGGCGCGGGTGTCCAGGTCACATGACTCTGGGTCACATGTACATAGGCTATACTTCGGGAATCATATCGCCGAATAATGTCTCTGGCAATCACCATTGTTCACATCTTGTGCAATTTTACATTGTATTGTGAAAAGCCTCAACCAGGGTTTTGGTCTCTGTGCAGACATCTCTCGTGCAATTTCTGTTATTATTCTGAAATTCACTGTTTAACTTGTTTGGCATTTAATCAACTTGTATGCGGGTATCGTTTGCTATGGTCACCTCATGGATCAAACTGTCCTCACAGGATAAGGATGTTGATGGCGGATCACTTCCAACCAACGTCCAATTGTCCACCCCTTACAAGATCCATCTCGCTTCGCTGCTGAAGAAGTCATTGCAGCATCACTCGGTCATGAGCTCCAATTAAAAAATATACTTTGGCAAGGGTAAGAGGACAAGGTAGTTCTACCGAAGCTGAAAGTTCAGGACCCATCTTGCCACACAGTAGTATATCTGTACCTGTGAAAATCGCAAGTTTTCGATTCTTCACGACGCAATTTTCAAAATGCTTGATCCATTCTTCTCTCCTCCAAAGATCTTTGGCACGAAAGTGCAAGTCTTGGCTGATTTTTTGAACTTGCAAACGTTGCCTTACCACATACATGAAATAGTTATCGCATTTTGTTTCTACACTATAATCGATACCTATGTATCCCAAATTATTTCGTCTCGACTATTCCCAAAAATATACCCATCGCTTTCCCATCGAGTCAAGATCAACTGGAACATTCATTTCGTCTCATTCGTTCAATCTACTGTGATCTGTTTATTGGCCCTGTGGGTGCTATGGACAGATGATGAACGATGGGACATGGACTGGAGGGGAAGAATATGGGGATATACTGGCGCTGGAGGTCTTGTCCAAGCTTTTGCTATGGGTTATTTCCTGTGGGATTTGATGGCTAGTATTGTCCATCTAGATGCTCTTGGATGGAGTTCGTTAATACATGCCATCTGTGCACTTTTAGTGGTTGGCATTGGTTTTGTGAGTTTCTATTTATTTTTTGGTTTCTACATGAACACGTATCCATCATCACTATACTGTATTAAGCTAATACAGCAAACGCTTAGAGACCATTCGCAAATTATTATGGCCTGAACTTCGTCCTTTACGAACTCTCCACCCCATTCCTCAATATTCACTGGTTCTTCGATAAGTTTAATATGACGGGTTCCAAAGCGCAACTCTACAATGGCATAGTACTCCTCGTTACGTTCTTTTCGTGTCGTCTTGTATGGGGTGTCTACCAATCTGCAAGACTATATCATGATCTCTGGAGCTCTTTCCATACCTCTCGTGCCATAACTGCCCCGGAACCACGATTCTCTGGTGGTTCAGAATGGGAGCTCTTCAGATTCCTCGAAGAATCCAAAGAGCTATCGCTACCAACATGGTTAGCGTGGGGCTATCTGGCAACGAACACTATATTGACACTCTTGAATTTCTATTGGTTTAATCAGATGATTTCCGCGGTATCGAAAAGGTTTTCGAAGAAAGGAAAGCACACACGAGTAGATAAGAAAGAGTAGAATTTCTGAAATATCATCAGGCAAATTTTTGCAGGCGACTTGCTACAGGCTAGATTCGATTATGCGATAGAAAGAAATCAAGATATTCTCTCTATCATTTTGTCATGAAGTCACCAATTTAAGTCCATAGTTGAGTGGTAAATTTAAACATGTCCGAGAATATTCTTAAGATATTGTTGGGATTAAATTGTTTCCTCAGTACATCCAACAGTCTGCTAGTACTTTATTCGAATCGCGAGCTAGACAAACTAAATAAAGTTCTTTAGAACCGTATATGCAGTCCGGACTTTTGGATACACTGTATTTACTAGCTAGACGTCCGAAGAGAAGTTCGAAAATTCTATCAACCTTTTGTCCCATGTGTTTACTTGAAGGCCCCCTTAGATAAAATCGCGCCCCCCCCTTTCCCCCAGAATACAGTGGCGCAAATTCCTCGCAACATTTTGACCAAATCAAATACATTGGAATGTACCCGAATGTATATGGTCAAATGCTCTCAAAAGCCCAGCCATATGTGCTAATCCCGCAAAAATAACCATAAAATGGAGAATCTGATGGCTTGAACCTAATATGTCGTGGCGACGTGGAAACCATTTCTCTGGTATCTATGAATATATCCGTTAGTTTTCAGTGCTTAAATCCCCATCTCTTCTCGAACCCGAGTTTGCAAAATCGTGGAACAAATGGGGCAGTTGTGCAAGACTTAGCTTACCCTTGCAGCGTAGGCAAAAGCACCAAACAAATTGAACCCAGCCATGATTCCCATCCAATCTAAACTCATTCTCCAATTTTGCGTGTCATACCCGTATAATATAAGACCATGAATAACGAAGGTGATAGAGGAAAGCCCTAGACAACTGTACATAATTGCTCTATATGGACGAAAGGATGAATGTCGGAATTTGGGGTGGAGAGTGGTGATTGCACAGGCCGCTGCGGAGAGTGATATCTGGTTTTATTGTTAGTAAATTCTCTTGATAAGAAAAATTTGTTTACCATTATCCAATATGTTTCCTGGATAGCTGGATCGCAGTAAAATCCATAGTAAACAGTCGGGATTGTGGAACCCCACATCAGGATCACAACGCCTACATAGTCGAGTTGATTGCCAAGTGCATTAACTCTCTTACTGTGGTTTGCTAGAAGATGGAAGCTATCGAGGCATCAGCTGGAAGAAGCATCTATTGAACAACCAAATGAACATACGTAGCTGAAAGTAGAAAACAAATAGCCACTCCGAAGAAAAAGGTCGAGAACACGACAATATCTGCTATCATTGCAGTGGCATAGCGTGGAGCGATTTGTCTATAGAGCAAAAATGGAAGTGTAGCAAAGAGAATCGAGCCCAATAGATGAGAGTATATGTTGACTGAACGTGCGATTTCTGATCAGCACTATTTTCGAACCCTTTTATACAAAGCGACTTTACTTGTCTCGTTATGTATATGACCTAAGCTCCACAGAGAGATGAAAAGTGAATTCGAGGCAGGTCTCTGTCATGTTAGTCGCATGATAACGAATCCATAGCATATAAGGAAGAAGTCACCTATATCCTGATATGATGTATTCATTGTCTCTAGAAAACCAGAAATCTTAGCTAATTCTCATTTAAAGAATTTTAGAAACCGAACTAACTGCTGCCAATGTTCTCCAGCACACCGTTAGTGATTGTAAAGACAGCGGAGGAATTAAGGAAACTCACGAAGTTCATGCCATTCGAGTAGATTACTTCCCACATTATAGCCGCCTAGATTTGCTGTACCTCGAATTCTTGCTTTACTACTAATATCTGGCTGTTCCGCGACCACTTTGATGGTGTTTTGGTTCTTCTTCTTATCAGAACGTAGTATTGGTCTTGATGACATATTTGGAAATCGCAACAAACTGATTTAACGAGTAATACACGCACACAATGAAACAAAGAAATAGTACTATATTTATCAATACTTTTCAAGGACAGAAAAAAAAACAAAGAGGACGGCCCCTCGATTCTATGCCACGTGAGAACTTCCCAAAGCAACCTTCCGTTTCGATCTAAGCATGCATATAACAATGGGACTCGAAAAAACTATTCTCACCAATCAACGATTGGCTATAGGTATTGAAACCTCATTTTTGTGAATTGAATAGCTAAAGTGTATATAATACAGGTATTGCTTAATAATTCCCATTGGCTTAGGATTTAGTTCTGTTATAATAAAGATCGCTATTAATTTCAGCCTCATAATTTGTCTGATTTTTGTATATAAAATACATACAAATTGCAAACCTGCGGATACCCACATACCTACAAATATATGTAAAGATCTTGAACTACTTATAACGAACGGGTATTGGGATCTCTGATTGATCCCCCATAAATAATAACTTGGGGATGGGGATGGTAAAATTTACACGAAACCCACCCGTTGCAACCATTGCATACAACCCCAGCTGGCGCTTATGCCCCAAGTGTGGAATCGATGTTCCATAAAATCTCAAAGGTGTATGGTAGGTAGGTATCCTATGGCTTACGCACTCGTATATTGGAATCCATGGAATTGGTTCTCTGTTGGTAATGACCGATTCTCTACGAGAAACCCTGGGCTGGAGGGCGTCCCGCAGAATCTTCTTTGGGTTGCAATTCACATTTGTTCCGAAACAAGTTCATGCTATATTTATTCATGAAATAATCGAGGCACAGTAGATCTTGATGAAATTAGACATATAGGTTGAAGAAAAACATTAAAGTGATTTTAAGTCCCAACGCGCAGGCCCACTAGATTTCTCGCGAAGTACAACTTATTATTAGTCTCTCTCTTACTTCACATCACGCTATATACCATCACGATGCTATTATCCACATCTTCTTTCTTGTCCTTTTTCTTTTTGTTCGATATATCAACATGTGCGCCATTTCTCAAACCAAGCAACGAGACAACCACTGGCTGGGTGTCGGATCCCAACGGCCGAGGAACGTTTTCCCTCGTCGTTTCTTGTCTGTTGACATTATCGCTCTGTGTTTGGTCAGCAATGCATCTTAATATTCCAGGAACTTATCATCCTGCGATACAAGAATTCATAAGAGGAATCAGATGGGGTCTTGTAGGTATTTTCGCGCCGGAGCTGGTGGTCTTTGCGGCTTGGAGACAGTATAATTCTGCAGCGGCTTTGAAAGCTCTGGTTCAAGATGCAATTGCTGAGGCTGTGACACCGAGTCCGAGTGAAGAGTCTCGCACAAAACCCTCAGATGTAAGTATTCCTGGATTTTCTCCTTCAGTTTGGGCCATAATTCCAGATCTTCAGAGTCCAAAAAGTTTCAACGTTGAGGGAACTTGTACGGAAATGAAGATTTGCCTTTTCATGGACAGTACAAGTTATCAGGAGAGAGACCGCTCAAGATACTTACGATTATTAGCTTGAAAACAAATCGGAAAGGATTGAAGAACATGATACCATTTCACCATGGACCACTGTTCATGGCTTTTACGCCGGCATGGGCGGATTTGTTTTCGATTTTGAGAATTCCGAGGACGACACTTCGCCATTCATTCCCGACTACCAACGTCTAACCCTTACCGCGCGTGGTGTTAGTCTACTTGCGGAATGCGGCCACCTTCCAAACATAAGCAAGCGAGAGATATTGGATAAAAGCAAAGCAGATACCATGGCGAAACTCCTTGTTATCCTCCAAGCTGGGTGGATGCTAGTACAAGTTGCTGCACGACTTGCTACTGGGCTTCCGGTCACCCTCTTGGAAGTGAATACGCTGGGCCACGTTCTCTGCGCATTCATTATCTATTTGTTATGGTGGCATAAACCGCGTTCTATAATGGTACCCACGAAACTCAAAGGAGATTGGGTAAAACCTTTATGTGCATATATGTATATGAGCAGCCAAATCAGTGGACATGATAGCAAACATCCTGGTATTCTCAAGAGATCGTGGAAAGACTCTGAACTTTCGAGATTTGCATATGTGCCTCCGGTAGTATCTGATGGAATTCAGGAGGGACTTGGGATTCAGAGAACATCGTCCGGTCTCACCCCGGAGAAATCTCAGAACATTAAAATTGATGCAGCAACCACGGAACTGTATGAATTAGCCCAAAGATCTACATTCGGATTCTTTGTCCCGTCAAGATCAGATCTCAATGCCGATGGTTCTTCCAAGCGAGATCCCGACCAAACAGAAAATACGGAGTACCTACTTAATGCTAGTCCCGAGCAATATACCCGCTGGCAACTAGCAGCAAAAGCAATCCACACTCACCCTGCGCTCCTCTCTCGCTTCACTATCAACACCATTCCAGCTTCTCCTGGTCAGCCCACCCACCAAATACACGAACCCCTAATCGAACAACTCGTTTCTCTCTCCGCGGGCAACTGGCCCGGCGAAGATCTCCTCCGTAGCACCGGTGGTCTCGTCATGGGCATGACATTATGGCTAGCTAGCATTGCGTTTGGAGCCGTGCACGCAGCGGTCTGGTACGATTATTTCCCCACTCTCTTCGAACAATGGATGTGGAGAGCCAGTGCCGTATATATTGCCTTTTCCGGACTATTATGGTTATGTATCAATGCGCTCGCTCGAGCTGTTAAGCCCGTCGATCAATTCTGGGATCGTTTCCTAGCTTTGAAAGAACATTGGACTAGTTATTTGGTGATTGGGTTTTTGTGTACGGTTTGTGGCATCGCGTATGTGGTTGCGAGAATTTACTTGGTGGTCGAGGCGTTTATTAGTATCAGGAAGTTGCCGGTTGGTGCGTATGGAACGCCGGATTGGACAATGGTTGTACCACATTTGTAGTTTATTTTCATGGTGTCTCGTCTCTTCTCAAGTTGTTTTCAGCCTTTCCCCGACCTATTTTATGGCCTCGAAAGTACCCAGGGTGTTCAATAGTCCGGACTGTAGTCCAACAATATAAGGATTTGAATATCCAGAAGCAATTTAAAATCTGGAAATGGATATTTTAAGTGATTTGAATATTCTGATTCATTTAGAGATTTAATAATCTTCATTGTTGGACTGCAATCAGAAGAAGGAACTAATATTAATAAGATATATAAGTTCTAGTAGAATCGAGATTCATATTCAATAGGGGTATGGTAGTTTAGTAGTATAGCTTTCTATCATTATTTTATATACTATTTCTCAATCCGAGCTATTGAACACCCTGAGAGTACTCACTCCACAAAATATTCGAGATCCAAGTTCTCAGCCCTACGGAATATCCGGTCTCAATTCCGGTCTCACCATGACGTCGATTAAAACTCTGATTTATTGACCCAATTTGTGACCAAACATCGTCTTGTTAGCAATGCACGGCCTAGAAAATATAGGTGGAACAATAATACAATATCAAACTTATATAACCTCCCCCCATTCCGAAGTCAGGATTCGACATAATTATTTCCTGTACATAATCTACTCCGCACATTAAATGAAACCCAGTAGAAGCCTCCAAAATTCCTATCCATCATATCGCTTCTTCATCCATCACGTATTCTTTTTCTCTTTCGAATTATCAAAACCAATATGCCTTCAAAAGCTAATGCCAAGAAATCGCTCCAAGATCTAGCTTCAAAAAGCTATCCAACTTCCCATCCCCATCCCCAGACTCCTCAAAAACAATGTAAAACTCCCCATCAAAACCCCCATACACCTCGCGCTTCTATTCATGCGATACATTCTGACACCGATTCTGACACCGACTCCGACTCCGAATATTCAAACCGCACATCTCAATCTCAATCCGACTATATCCACTCCTCCTACTCATCTCCCTCATCTCTCCGCGCTCCTGAAACCCCTTCTCTAGAATCCTACCGAGATACGCTCGATGCGCAAATAATAGAATACCTTCATTCCCACCCCGATAAACCTTATCTCCAACCCCCATCCCCATCATGCTCCCTCTCTCTCTCCTCCCATTTCCATTCCTACTCTGACTCCATCCCTCAAACCCACCTCCCCTCCTCCCTCACCCACCTAGACCAAAACCTCTACACCCAACTCCTGCGCTCACGTCGCTACGGCCACCTCGCGCTGCTCGCCTACGAAAACGAGCTCGCGCGTCAAAAACTCACCTATCGAATTTCCCTCCTAAACATCGAACTCCGCGAAAAAAGAGAAGAGATGACGAGATTAGTAGTGCAGGAATTGAGCGAGGAGTTAGGGGTAAGGGAAGAAGCGATGCCCAGTTGGATGGGAGAGGTTTTTTATTGGGGGGGATGGGAGACGGAGGGTAAAATCGAGAGGGGGATGGGAAAGGGGGTGTGGAAGAGGTGGGGCAGAGGGATTAGAGGGGTTTTTGGAGGGAGATGGAAGAGGGGGATAGGAGAAGATTATGAGATGATGTAAAAAAAAACATCAAAGATCACAGAAGAAAATTTCATTGATCAATTCATTATCTTGAAAGTAGAAAATGCAGAATAAAAGATTATTCCTGCATTATCTGAGAATAGTATTTTCTAGCTCATGGTATTTACAAAATAG
Source organism: Botryotinia calthae (assembly GCA_004379285.1). Lineage (NCBI taxonomy): Eukaryota > Fungi > Ascomycota > Leotiomycetes > Helotiales > Sclerotiniaceae > Botryotinia > Botryotinia calthae. The sequence goes on along the minus strand of PHWZ01000273.1, from coordinate 15,442 downwards.
CAACTCTACTATCTTGTCTAGTTGACTAGAAACGTAAAGATCAAGCTATCATAAAAACATACCCCATTATTTCGTCTCATATCCATCATTTCTCATTCATCATGATATTCATCATCCACATCCACAAACACAAGAGATCCACTCATCCCACAACCCTAACCTCATCCTCATTCTTTTCTGAAGCTTCAAATACAATAGTCTTCGTATCAATAGAAGCTTTTTTAACTTGATGATTAGTCTCAGCAGAGCTAGACTTTTCTCTCTCCTCTCTGATCGTTTCCAATTGTCGTTGAAGATCACTGCCCGATTTTGTATCGACGATAGTTTTGTCCTCTGCATCAACAAGTCCAGGTTGTACGTATTGAGAACTGCCAGCATTGCACAAAGGAAATGGACAATCTCCCTCACCATGATATTGATAGATTGATCGTCTTTTAACTTCAAAGTTTTTCTTGACTTTGTGAATTTTAATCCATTCCAAAGTTAGACCGGTAAACACTGTAAGAGCGCTTGTGATGATAGCCACAAGAAAGACTTTCATGATAGCCGCGTTATATGCTGACAAAACATCTGGAAGATATTGTGATGGAACGAGAGTTCGAAGTTTGGTAGCACCTGTGTGTAAGACAAGTGAGGTTGTTAAGGTGGGAAGATTTAGAGCCGAGAGATTCTTGACCAATTCATGAGTGAAGATAGCTTGACCAACAGTAACGAAAAGGGTATCGCCAAGAGTTTGGAAGAAGGATATAAGTGCAAGACCAATTGGTACATCATCATCTTCAAGACATGCTAGAACTGCCAAACTGATCTGTTGCATACCGAGACCGAGACCCGATCCAAAGACAACTGGCCAACTCATCCATTCTTTTGGTCCACTATTTACTTGTAATGTGATGAGAAGTCCTGCGCCGACTGGTGCGATGATCGATGATGCAATTATCATTGGAAAGTAGTAGCCGATAGATCTTTGAAATATTGAAGCAAAGAGAGTGGCAAAGACCAGAGATAAGACCATTGGGAGCGTGTGAAGACCAGAATCGAGTGCGTCAAGATCTTGAACAGCTTGAAACCAAACTGGAATGTAGTATACAACAAGATAGAAAGAACATGAATTGAAGAAAGAAAACCATGCTACCGAAGCAACAGATCTTTGCTTGATAATTCGAATTGGTACTGTTGCATTATCTCCGGTCTTGAATTGGACCGTGACGAAGGTTATAAGTAAAATGCCACCCAAAATGAATAGGACGACATTTCTTGCATCTTCCCATCTGTATCTGTTGCCTCCGAATTGTAATGCCAGAAGTATGGAAACGATACCTGGAATGAAGACGAGTGTTCCAATAGGATCCATTCTTCGAAGCTTTTCGAGAAAAGTGTCCGTATTCTTGTTAGACTTTCCTTCGACAGCGAAGAGTAGAATAATTGCAGCGGCTCCACCCACTGGCAAGTTGATATAGAAACACCATCTCCAAGTAGCTTTCTCAGTAAGGACACCTCCAAGTAAAGGTCCACATACATTGGCGATTGCGAAAATGCACCAATATAAGCCTTTATTTCCATGTTAGCTTAATATGGTTGAGTTCCCGGTAGATTGTGTCTCTTACTCATGAAAAAAGGGTGACGATGAAGCGGCACGGTATCAGTAATGATTAGTATAGCTCCATTGACTGCAACATCAAATAGTCAGTGGGTTGTCTTGTCAGGAAACTTTTCGGGGAGAGGGAGAAGAGAACACAACGAAATGACGGTGTTGTGTGTGGAAGGTTTGTACAAAATCGAAAACAGAAACTCAGGTAATGTATTGATTGCACTTACAGATACCCGAAGAACCTAGGCCAGCTTCACTTTGTCAGTTTCGAAGATTGATTTAAAAAAGACAGAGGAAGACTTACCAATTGCTCTACCGAAAATGAGAACCTTAGAGTTTGACGCGGAGCCACATATAGCAGACTACATATGGATTAGAATGATGGCAGATACGTGTGTTGAAGGACCACTTACTCCAATCTCAAAAATGACAACTGCGATCATGAGAACCCATTTATAGTTGTAGAACTTGTAGATCTTTCCAAAAACCAATTGAGTAGCACAGTTTGTTAAAAGATATGCGGATGCATACCATCCGATATCTTCAAGTGTGTTGAACTCATTGGTAATGGCTGGGATAGCGGTACCAAGAGTTGTTCGATCCTAAGTTTTGTTAATATTACCAGGTTCGTAAATGGGAGGAGGCATCGAAAGTTAGGAGTTGCAGTATATATAGATAACAGTCTGCATTGCTCAAGAGGCTTTAGGATATTTTGAGCCAAAAGAGTTGTCGAGGAAGAGAAGGGATGTAAAATGGGTTGGAAGTAGAAGGAACGCTCAAGGATAAAATTTGAGGAATATGAGATGAGTTCGCGCATGCAACGGAAAGTACTTACAAGAGCTACAATCAGCATTAATAGGTAGAGAGATAGCATGGCGAAAAACGATTTTCCCCATCCAGGATACTGTCCATCCGCATTGTTGACTCTAGTTCCCCAGCGATTGACGCGCCCATTGCGATCGGAAGTGGTTGTTAACGCAACGCCGAAGGAGCTCGTTGCTGCAGATTCACCAGAATTATCTGATTCGATGGCAGGACGAACCATCTTGGCCTTTCTCTTGTTAGTAGTTGTTTGAGGACACACGCTGACGAATTGGATTTCGGATGCAATTTGAGAAATGGAAGCTGGCAATGGGTCTTGGGCTAGGAAGCATGTAAGATCAAGTCGTTGACTCTGAGGCAGTGGATGAGAAAGCATAGTTGAAGCACGTACGATGTTTGTAAGAGCGGATTCTGAACAGAAGCAGAATCACGACCGGCTGATACTTGTTGATACTCGATCTTAACGTTGTGTGTGCGAAGAAATCATGTCAAGATGCTTTGTCGAGAAAGGTGTTGGAAGAACAAAAAGTGAGGACAGAAGGCTGACAGACTCGCTACACACCCGAATTTGAAGAGAACAAGATTTTATATGGCCACCAGTGAGCCTTATGATTGGAGGAGAGTTGCATAATAACATCAATAGGAAAAGAGTTGCATTTTTAGGGAGACTTAGATGTAAGTTTATCATGGGATCAAAGGGCAATATAGATCTGGTTGGAAGAAAATGCATTCAGTAGTTTTCCTTCCATACAACCGATGAAAATGTTGTCCTGATACATTCATGCCAATGTCCTACCACATGAAGCAATAACAAGGTCCACGAGGCTCACGAGGCTCACAAGGCTCACAAGGCTCACAAGTCTTTCTTCTCCTGCTCATCCAATGGGAAATCTTAGAAAAGTTGAACAATCAAGGAAGGAGCATCGTCGGGACCGAAGAGGTGCCGAACCTCCGACGTGGACACCCGACGCCGACACCCGACACCTCAAGAAATTGATCTCACAAACCAAACTACCCACCATCAATGCAAACCACCTACAAACCACCTACAAACCACCTACATACATACATACATCTCGTATACACCACCACTTGTAGCTTTGCATGACCATTTTTTCAATACTGGATGCTGTCAAACTCAAATCATCCTTAAGTCTTCCGATCCATATCACTTGATATGACCCCAAAGGGGCATTGATGTGATTGGGAAGACTTCATTCATACTGAAGTGTTTTGTTCGATCACGCATTTGTCCACGGGAATGGGGGAAAGTCTGCAGGAAAAGGGTTTATTTATAGTTTGACTCCAAACCCCCGACGGTTCCGAATTTCCGACCATTGGATTCATTTGTACAGATGTGGTAGGTACATGCGAATACAGTCCGAGTCAAGTCATCCAACTGCATCGTCAACTCACGACCTCTTCACCACATCAATTCTCCTCTCGTAGGTTCCGGACACAGTGACTTTGCTCTTCATATCATCATGGAATCAACTCCTCACCCTCCTGGTGCGGCCATACCAACACCCCCAGCTCCACCAATTCACCAAAAGATAACTCGTGGTCATTCGTGTATTCTCTGTCAACAGAGAAAAGTACGTTGCGACCGGCAAAAACCACAATGTTCAAACTGTGTCAAAGCACATGCTGAGTGCATTCCAAGTACACCTGCTGCCCCGCGTCGAAGAAGACGGAAGCTGAGCGAATTGGATGTTGCAGCAAGATTAAGAAAGTATGAACATTTATTGAGAGTCAATGGAATTCGAATCGAGGACGATGGTGTTACGGGTGATGTTGGAAGCGCAAATGCAAGTGGCACTGAAGACGGAAATGCCGATGAATCAATTTCAAGTCGCCAAGAAAAGACACCCAATCCTAATCCACAAAACCCTCCAATAGCCAATAAGGGCAACGATCTAATTAATACGACGATAGCAACCGGGACCGAAAATAACGACAATCAAAATGGTCCACACAAACATCAATGTAAGCATGATTCTCATGAACATGGGCATCATCGTTCTATGGGTTGTGGTCGTGGTTCTAAAGCTGGGAGAGGCCAATTGTACTCTAAACATGGTAACTCTCGTTACATAGAAAAGTGTGTAGCTCTCGTGGAACCCCTTTTACGTGACGAGAACATTCAAATGCGTTGCTAACTAGTTCTAGTACTGTTTGGGAGAACCTCAGCAATGAACTGCAAGATCCAAAAGAAGCATTTCAAGTCTCATCGGAAGAAGATGACGGCAATGACAATCCTCTCTTCCCAGAGGAATCAACTATCTTACTTGGAAACTTGATTAGTTCAAAAAGAAATCTCAGAAGTCTTCATCCACAGCCTGTTACGATCTTTAGGTTATGGCAAATTTTTCTGACCAATGTAAACCCATTGATCAAACTTTTTCATGCTCCTACAGTTCAAGAGATGATTCTAGAAGCAACATCGGATATGGATCACATTCCAAAACCTACAGAAGCCTTAATGTTCGTTATATATCTCCTATCCATTGGCTCACTCAAAGAAGATGAATGTGAAAGTACATTCAACGAACCAAGATCAATACTTTTATCGAGATACTCTCATGCCACACAACAAGCTCTTATTAATGTCAAATATATTAAATCTCTCAATTTGACTTCTTTGCAAGCTTATTGTTTATTTCTTGTACGTTATTCTCACTACCCTTCGACTCCTTTTACTCGTACCGAACGACTTAGTCGAACCCACCATTCCTCTGACGTACTCAAATGACTATACTTATCAACTGACTTTAAATGAATAGCTTGCAGTTCGTAAGCATTATGATGCTCATGCCTTTTGGATCTTGACAGGTTCTGCCGTTCGAATCGGTCAAAGATTAGGTTTTCATCGTGATGGATCTTCTCATAATTTATCTCCTTTCGACACGGAAATGAGAAGAAGAGTTTGGTGGCAGATTGTCTTCCTTGATGGTTTTGCTGCAAAATTATGTGGAGCAGGATTTCCCGCTGTAAGTATATACTCTTGATATGCGTACTCTCGGCCTTGCAGGTCTTCTCATTATAAATTTATATTTCATTCAGTTAGAAGTCATTCCCTACCCATACTTAAGCTTTACTGACTTAATACTACGTAGTGGCTCGCAAAATTTGATACGAAATTACCTTTGAACGTTAGCGATAGCGATCTTACCCCCGATATGATAGAGCCTCCGCCCGAGCGCGCAGGTGCAACTGAAATGCTTTTCTGTTGTATTCGGTACGAAGTTTCACAAGCTATACGAAAGGCTAATAGCTTTGGCAATGGGGGACGTGGCCATGGTCATGGTCATGGTGATGGGGGGGGAGGCCGTGGTGGTCATAGGGGTGGCGGTCATCACGGTGGTGGTCATCACGGAGGTGGTCCTTCAGATACTCCTCCTGGTTTCAATATCATTGCCGAAAAGGATAAAACCATTGATGAATTGGAAGCAAGACTTCAGGATAAGTACTTGCAATACTGTGATCCATCGATACCTTTACATTTACTATCGATATATGTCGCAAAATCTGTCATTTGTACAATGAGGTTAATGGCTCATCATCCAAGACAATATCCCGATAAAGGTGCAAGTATGCCACAGAAGGAAAGAGATATGATTTTCAATGAATCATTAAAGATGCTCGAATATGATGGTCTAGGTCATTCTGAAAAGCTTGTCCAAAGATATCTGTGGCATATTCATGTGCATTTTCAATTGGATGCATTTATATACTTGCTCAGCGAACTTCGACGTAGGGAAAGGGGGGAATTAGTTGACAAAGCATGGCAACAAGTCGAACTTGCATATGAATTTCGTGCAGAAATGCTTAACGATACTAAAAGTAGTTTATACTTTGCCTTGGGCAATTTGGTACTTAAAGCTTGGGAGAAAAGAGAAGAAGGGAGTCGTTCGTCTGATCAAGTTACCCCGCCAAGATTTATATCAATCCTAAGATCTCAAAGACAAAAGCACGATCAAGTCCAAAGGTCTATAGAGCAACATGATGATATTTCGGATCCATTCAGAACAGTTAATCACTGGCAAATGCCAGCTACAGCCGAATCTTACGTTAGACAAAAGCCACCTGATTACATACCACCACCACAACCATCACAACCAGGACCTTCAATGCAAATGCCAATGCAAATGCTTCAAGAACAACCATGGCTCGCTTCAGATTCTTTCCTGGATACTTCAATGCCGGATATCACCCCTATGGATTGGGAATATTGGCAAACATTATTGGATGGAGATCTTCCTGCTTATACTGGCCAACCTGGTAATAATTATGATCAAAATTGGTAGAGATACTGCAATATACATAGATAGTAATCAGGAATTCCGAATCGTTCAGCGACTGCATGTAATCTTTACTTACTCAAGTCTTTTTGTCTTTTTGTACATGTTTTTTGTTTTCTGGTAAAGGAAGATGCTTCCTTGAGTATATATGATGGCTTTGTTTGTTTGTGTTTGTGATTGTGGTTTGAGAGGGGTGTTGGGGATTATGATTTTATATAAGTTAGAGATTTGAAATACGTCCATATTTTATTTATAATTATTTTCAAATGTCTTTGATTTTTATAGAAAGGAATATGCTTCCTTGAGTGTACATGATGGATTTGTTTGTTTGGGTTTTGGGTTTCGAGTTTTGAGTTTTGAGGGGGGTGTGAGGGTTTATGGATTGATGATATGTATTTCTTATGTTGATGTTGTGGTGGAGGGGGTTTGGGTATCGGTGTATTGTTGTATTGTTGTGGAAGGTTTGAGGGCTGGGAGTGAAGGTGATGGTGATGTTGAAGATGGTATTAATATTGTGCTGGAGGGGATTTGAATATAGAGTAGGGATTTGATTGAGTGATGGAGTGGAGATTATAGGGGTGCGGTTGTGGGGATTGTATTGGGTTGTGTGTTGGGGCTGGGTTTGGGAATATGTGTATGTGTATGTGTTGAGGTGATAGAGGATCGGGGGGAGGGGTATAAAGATATAGTGATTTATTCAAGGGGGACGGAGGGGGGGGAGATGAAATGGTGTGATTTGGCGTCTAGTCTAGACGAAGGAACACAGCATTTGTTTCTTTGGATTTTGAGATGGGTGTTTGATTGTAAGAGAGAGAGTGTGAGGAGTGGTTATTTGGGATGATATGTTTTGATTTTTATTGTGGATGTGAGTATAATATGTCGTTTCTGTTATCATCGATGCAAGATTGTAGACTTTGTTGTTGATGATGAGAACTGGTTGGTGGGAATTAAAGTCCCTTGTGTTAGCGATAATACACTCTAGAATCCAAGACACGTTTCTATTCATCCAATTCTATTCATCGATTTGCTGTGGTTGGAGATCAATTACAAATACAGCCTATTCAGAAATTGAATATTGTCCCCTAGACAGCCTCACAAAATCCCACCCTAAGTTTATTTTTGGTTGTTGTTGAATGATAGTGTGTCATTATTGAACCCGATGCTTGAACTATTTAAATAGGCACAAGATTGGTTGGTTGCATGAAGACATCGTTGACGAGAGACTTTTGCGTTGAAGCCTAGTCATTTGGAGTGATTTTTGATGTGGATCCCTTGTGGACTCGGTTGCATGCTTGAATCTCACGTTTAGAAAAATTTGAATCATAGGTTAAGTATAAATTGAAATATTCTGCGGAAGTGAAGGAAGTCGATGCAAAATAAGACACCGATGGAAGAAATATGGAAGTAGTAAGTAGAAGCAAGAGTATGAAGAATTTCCGATTGCGTAACTGACTGATTGAGGGAAGGAGGGGATCTGAATCGTTCTTTCTTGAGTTTGTTGTAGATTTAGATTACTGTCGATTATTGTGTATTATCACTTCTAGAATCTTTTCATCAGAAGGTGGATATCTCTACTGTTGATATTTTCCTAAGGCAGGCGAGAAAACTGAAATTAGCTTTAAATATTGTACAGTACATCCGTCTTCTTGAAAGCGTGACACTCGTCAGAGTGGTGTTTGTAAAGACTAGTCTGGTGTTGGATCTTTGAATGTTTTAGTGGCCAAGAGGAGTATATAAGTTCGGCACTTCTCGTTTGAATTCTTTGTTATTTTCCAGATAGGGATCATAACATCAACGCGTGAGGAGATACGTGGGAGATGAGATACGTGGGAGATGAGATACGTGGGAGATGAGATACGTGGGAGATGAGAGACGTGGGTTAATTTTGTCTTGTGGTTAATGAGTAGCTGTCCTCGCTCGTGTTTCAAATAGAATAAGAGACTTATGGAAATTTGAACTCTTTATTATTTTCATGTTCTTGTCGTGGATTTACTACTGTCACTTGCTATATCAATTTTGATAGTGTGATGAAGTCGAGGAGCTTGCTTAACCATTGCTGAGCATAAATGGTTGTAACGTCGTACAATTTCATTTTCCCAATGACTCATTTGAAAATACAGCTGGAGCTTTTTTTCAACAAGCTAAATTTATGTGAGTGAGTATTCCATCATGAATTTTTTGACAAATTCGTAGTAATCTTCAGATCTCAAAATTATATTTTTCCTTGCTTAGGTTTTCTTTTTTACGAACCTAGACGGATTTCACACTTTTAGTGGGCAAGACCCTTACAATAAAATTTCGCTTCAAATAAGTCCAATCCAGATTCTACCAAGATTACTCTATGATGGAGCAGTTATGACTCTCAGATTCCATCAGTGATAGTGAAGTCGGCGTGTGGAACCAAGAAATGGGATCCCTTCGTGACCAGGTATCGAGATGATACTTAATACATTCATTAACATGGTTTTTCACGCTGAGAAGCAATAGACCGGAGGGAAATTGTAGTAGATATTTAGCTCGTGTTTTTTTTGCTGTCAAACTCCATAAACCAAGTGGATCTTAAGATAGAACAAATTGCTGTTGTTGTCATATAAAATTAGCACTGTTCTTGATCTCCAAGTTTTACTTATCGTTACTATCAGTCAGTATTGTCAAAGGCATCCTTACTCAGACAACGGCTTCAATGTTTGACTAAATTTTCCCATCTTAGTCCCAAAAATCTTGCTTTATAGATCGATAGGACAAGTAAAATACTGACCTCTACATATTTGTACTGCCGTGTTCCGCTTATTCAATTATTTGAATTGTTTAAATTGTATAGACACGCAGGTGAACTTATGCTCTTCTGATCTAATCGAATCTTTTAAACTCAACATATCATTTTTACTGATATCACACAACAAATTTCGAAGGAAACTTTTTCTTCGAAATACGACCCATTCGCGATCATTTTAGATCACATTCATTGAACCAAATTGATTGCAATTCCTCTCAAGTGATTCTGACCAATAGTTGTTGTGATACTATCGTCGGCGCTCTAAACACAAAACTTATACGAAAATTCGCATAAAATTATCTTTTCAAATTATCAAAACAAAACTCTCAATATGAATAATCTCAATAATCCATCAATACTTAGAGATATAATTATAATAGAGGCTTCTTCTGAAGCCTCTATTATATTAAACATTTATCCCACTATTATTCTAAACATCTCAATACTTTCAAGCCTTTCCTAATCTTCCGAAAATCCCCAAATCGAAATCTCTAATCCTACTCTACCAATCAATCAGCTAGCCAACTCTGGAATAAGAATCAAAAAGTTTAGTTTCCTAAGTGATCTCTTTATTACCCAAGATACAATTAGTATTACTTATATATTCAATCAAAATAAGAAACGAGGTCCTATAATACCCCTCAGCAATCAGAACAAACAACCCAGAATATAAAACAATTCAATTACATCTAAGGAAGCCATTTTGAAAGCAAGAGATCTTATAGTATTAGTCTCAACTCTTTTTCAATTATATAACGAGCAATCCAAGCTATTGGATCTTCTAGAAATCTTTAGAGAATATATCGAAAAAGGAAAGCTTATTACAGTTTCCAACATTATTACCTCTCAAATCACTCATTTGGAATCCGTTATATTCAAAATCGAATTATAAACAAAAGCATTAACTAAACCTCCTTCGCCTACTACTACTACTATCACTATATTGAAACCAATATACACTGATATTTCTAAAAAAGAAGAATGGAATTTAATCTCCAAGGGGAAAAACATTACATCTATTAATGTAGAAAAGAAATCTAATCTCATTCAAAAACGACTTATCCTAATCAAGTCAAAGATACCAAACCTTACCTCCTTTTCCCTTTTAATTATTCGAAACAAAATAAATGAAGTATTTCAAAAGATAGGAATCAAAAGACCAATCATTGCAACAGCCACTCTATCCTTCAATAATAATATCATTATTACTATAAACGATTTCTTCATATTACAATTCCTATTAGAAAAGAAAGCTATTTGAAATAATATTATCAAATTCGAAAGAATTCAAAAGGATTAAGAATAGTATAAAGTCATTATTCACAAAGTCCTTATTAAAGAATTCTCAAAAGCAAAAGGAATAAATCTTATACTCAACAAAATCAAAACCTTCAATCCAGACTTCAAGTCTATAAAAACCCCCTTTTGACTTACATCTGCCTTCAAAAAAGCTCATCAACAAAAGGGTACTATCGTTATTGTTTTTACTACAAAATCGGAAGCAGAATTAGCTATTCGAAAGCGATTATATATTACTGGAAGTAATACAAGAATAGAACAATTCTACAAATCAAAACCAACTATATAATGTTAGAAATGTTAAGGATTTAGGTATCAGAATGTTTATTATAGAAGGAACCCTTTTTGTGGATTATATGAAGGCAAGTATATTATATTAGTATATTTGTATATGGTATATAATATTAGAGGAAAGTTCTGTTAATATTTAGTAGTGAAATGCTTAAATTATTAAAGGAATTATGTAGCAAATTTGAAAATATGTGAAACCTATTAAATTATCCAATAAAAATCGAATAATATTTATTAATGAATTACACTAATATTCGAATCATTCAAATAAATCTCAATTGGAGTTCACAAGCTACAGAGAATGTTTTATAGCTTGCAATAGAACTCAATATCGATCTCATTATTATTCAAGAATCTTGGATTATCAAAAACGGATCTGATTATTCGAATTCAAGATCCATTATACACTCTAATTTCATACAAACACTTTCGAAATTCGATTCCAAATATCGACCACGAACCCTACTTTACACTTCAAATACTCTTCAATTTACAATCAATCTTTCTCCTAATTCTCTAATCGATTCTGATATACAGATCTTTGATTATCAAAATAGAAATAAAACCTTTCAAATTATCAATATTTATAATGAAGCCGATCAAACGAAAGAAAGTGGTTTTACAATTGAAAGATGTTTATATAATTTATCGATTATACAAGAAACTATTCTTTTAGACAACTTCAATTCCCATTACTTATGGTGGGATCCTTTCTCGAAGAAAAACGGAAATGCTAATCAATTGGTTGAATGGTTTGAAGATCAGAATCTTACTCTTCTAAATGAACCTGGAATTAGTATCTTCTATTATATTAATCTCCTCAATCCAAATGTTCTCGATCTTATATTAACCTTAGAAGGAATTGCTTTTCAAATCCAAAACTAATAAACACTTTCAGATATAGAATTCGATTATATAGGAATACTATTTGAATTAAAAGGAAAAGAAAAATCAAGCCCCTTTAATACAACATCGCTAATTAGATACAATACAAAACTAACTAATTGGGATAAGTTCGAATCGATATTGAAATCAGAATCCTTATATTCCCTTATTCTTTCTATTCTGGTATCAACAATCTCATCTGAAGAGGATTTGTTAAATGGTTTGAAAAAAAGAAATAATTATTTTGATTTGGATTAAGCAGTAAGTGAACTTATAAGGATTATTCAAAAAGCTATTGAAAAATCTATATCTAAAGTGTTATCGATTAGAAGAGCAAAGCTATGGTGGATTCTCGAATTAATAAATCTTTGAAAAGAGTTAGAAAGAATAAAACAATCAATTGAATTGAATTTGGAGAATTCAATTCTTAAAGAAGAATATCGAATTACTAGAAATAAGTATTTTTAGATTATTAAAATTGCCAAAAAAAATTATTGGAATGAATTCTTAGAAAAAGAAGACATACAAATAATATTCAAAGTAATGGTTTACACAAAGGATTATCAAAACTAAAGGATATCGGATATTTTAATAGAAAGCTCATTTGAAGGAAAATGCTTTGCTTTTAGATCAACTTTATTCCTATCGCTTTCTATCATTTCAAAACTATAATGGAAAGGATATAAGCAATCTAAGAAATGGGAATAATCTAGTCTTTTATAAATCGAATTAAGTAATACTTGTTCAATCAAAATCCAAAAGAAAACCCCTAATCCAGATAAAATCACTCAAGAGATCATTACAAAAGCATACAAAGCAATTCCACAGATCTTTTTCAAGCTATTCAATAACCTAATCAATTTAGAATACTACCCACAATACTAGAAACAAGCTATTAGAGCGATTCTAAAGAAACCTTCAAAATCCGATTACTCAGTTTCAAAAGCATATAGAGTTATTGCATTTCTAAACTATCTTGGAAAGATTAGTGAAAGGATATTAGTTCAAAGATTAGACTATCTAGTAAAAACTACTAATCTATTATACAAGAGTCAAATTGAAGGCCGATAAAAAAAATCAGTAATTAATACAGCCCTTCTTCTAATTATTGAAATCGAAAGAAACAAGCAAATCTATAAAAAAACCTCAGTTCTATTTATAGATATAAAGAGAGCCTTCAATCATATTTCAAGAAATCGATTATTGAATATTTATAAGAAATTGAAACTACTAACGAATCTCATCTCCTAAATAATCTCATTTCTATAACAAAAACAACTAAAACTGTTCTTCAATAATCAAATCAAATCTTTCAAATCTATTTCGACTGGAATATTACAGAGCAGCCCAATCTCTCCAATCCTCTTTTTAATATATATTAGAGACTTATTCCTTTCAAAATCAATCAAATTTCTCTCCTATATTGACGACATTGCGCTAATCACAAACTCGTTCTCATAGAAAAAGAATATCAGACTTCTTGAGAAAGCCACAAAGCAAATCTATAAACTTAGTTTGAAAAATGTCATTCAATTCGATTTAGCAAAAACAGAATTAATACACTTCTCAGCAATCAAGTTTACTAGGAACTTTCCAATCACATTGCCCAACTCGAATACTATTCGACCTCAATCTTTAATTAGATGATTAGGAATATAGTTTAATCCAAATCTCAAATTTAATCAATATATTAATATTTGAATCATACAAGTAAAAGGAGTCTTTTATCGAATATCTCGATTAGCTAATAGTGAAAAAGGCTTGAGTCCTAAAGCTCTTCGATAGTTATATATAGTTTGTGTGACTAGTATAGCCGATTACAGATCAATGATCTGATGGAGAGGATAAGCCTACTTCAAGAATAAAATACAAGCTTTTCAAAACCTAGCTCTTCGAAAGATACTAGAAGTTTTCAAAACCATTCTAATCCTTCTAATGGAAATAGAAGCGGGTCTAAAGCCAGCAAACATTCGATTAGATTCAAATATCAAATAATACACTTTTCGATTAATAAAGTTTTCATCCAAACATTCAATCAATATTGAAAAAGCTATTCTAATATATCAATACACTAATCGGGAAACGATCAATACCCCTCAAAGAAAGCGATACAAGTTAATCCAATTCAATCGGATTAGGGAATCAATTGATAATAAATTTGATTCATTCTCTCTCAAAAAGATTATTCATTTTCATTTCCTTCTATAGAAGAAGGAAATCCTTTTCAAAATTAATATTAATCAGACTCTAAAAGAAAATGTAGTAATACTCTACAATATTATTTTTAAATATAGAGACCAAAATACTATTTACATTTATATAGATATCTTTTCTATTGAAAAGGGAATAGATATTGATATAGGGATAATATTAATATAATCGAATAATCAGATTGTATATCAAGAACAAGTCAATATTGGAAGCAATCAACTAGTTTATAATAGAGAATTATATAGAATCACTCGAGTTATTGAATATATTAGCTCAATCGCTAGTAGTAGAAAAAAGTTCAAGATGTATTCAGATAATCAAATAGGCCTTCTCTGATTGAAAATACCCTCAGATTATTTAGGATAAGTATATCAAATCCGAGCAATCAAGACAGTCAAAGTTATTATAATTAAAGAAGCTGAAATATCCTTGAACTGAGTATCAGAGCATACATCAATTAAAGGAAACAAGCTAGCAAATAAACTAGCAAAAGAGGTTATTACAATACAATCTATTTCGAACGAAACCAGCTTTAGACTTTTTGGAATGATAATCAAGGAATCCTTTTTCGATCAATAGAGCTCGATTCTCTATCAATATAAATTCAGATCAAATCAATCAGCATTAACCTATTCGAAGCTATTCCCTTAGAAAATCGGATCGAAAATCAAGTTACCAACTGGAATCAATCGAAACACTACTAGTGCTTTCTTTCAATTGAAACTAGGCTACGGTTATATCAAATCATATTTATATTGTTTTAATTATTCTAATAATAGATATATATATAGTAACATTGAGATACCCTAATATTTTTTGATTAGTTGTTCAATATATAAAGTAGAAAGAAAAGAGATATTTCAAAATATATTATTTTCTAAAATCATAATACAATTTCTATTTCATATAAAAATAGAAATCGAATTAGTTATCAAATTCATTAATACAATCAAAATCGCTACAAGAGTCTAACATTTATCAAAAACTCAAATTGAATAAGAAAGAGAAGAAGAAAGAGAAATAGAAGAAAGAGAGAGAGAGGATGAATATTCTATAGAGTAGATCTCCTTATTTTTTTATTATATGTTATGTGTGTAATAAGCAGGCTTAGATTCCCAATATTCGTTTACACTTCTCCAAATTGTTTATTCCTATTTATTATAAAATAAAAAGTTATTCACTAGGCTCCTAAGGCCTAGTCGTCCTATATAGTCTTAGACTGAAGGTGGACGTAAATTCAATCAATCAATCAATCAATCAATCAAT
>PHWZ01000272.1:0-52007 GCA_004379285.1 Botryotinia calthae | reverse complement strand
AGAGAGGAAAGGAGAGAGGAAGGGAGAGAGGAAAGGAGAGAGGAAGGGAGAGAGGAAAGGAGAGAGGAAGGGAGAGAGGAAAGGAGAGAGGAAAGGAGAGAGGTATAGAGAAATGGAAAGGGGATGGCTTGTGCCAGTGAGAGCTTATTGGCGTAACTGATGCTGGAAATGCACTATCTTACCAGTGTCCATATGGAGGAAATGTGTGAATCCGGACTCGATGAATCACACACAGGCGTTTAGCGAGATATACAGACGCAAAGTGAGTTCGTTTTTTATCAAAACCCTCGTGATTTGTAATGAAGAAACAGCAAATCAATTTGTAATTCATGATGTAAAACCGAATTGGCATAGAAGAAAATCATAAACCCGTGAGAAAGTTGTGACGTTCATTTATTTCTGAAGTATTTAGAAATGGAACTTGAGTTCGTTTTAAGCGATGTATCTTAATTACGTGTGTGTGAGTAATTAACATTGTTTTGAATCATCAGAATTACTAATTATTATCTTAAATTTAAAATCGAGCCCAAAATATCTCTTCTCAATCTAAGTTCTCCTCAATATCTCATCAGACAATTCCTATGTCATTTTTGTTTCCCTGAATTTGCAAGACTGATCCTTACCAATCCCAATTAGTTAACAGAACCCTCTTCCACGGAATGACCAACTTCAACCCCCGAACCACCTACTACATCATCCTTCCCCTCTTCCTCCTCCTCTTCTGGACAACCATAATCTCTCTCATCTTCTTTATTTCCTCCATCGAATCACCCAAGCCCACCACTCCCTGCCATGGCAGTTTTATCCACGAAGAAATATGTTATTGTCCCGCTTCCATCTCACATTGTACTCTAAGCCCTCCAACCAAAACTATCACAATCCATAATCAAAATCAAGATCCTGAGCCCGAAACTCCGGTTAAACAGATGTTAATATATTTTGCGCTTGCAATCTCCATATGTGGTATATTGGTACAGATGGCGGTACTAAATGGATGGTGGAATCCTTGTGGAGAAAAAACTGTGTGGAGAAAAGGAAGGTCAGGATGGGAATGGAAAGTTGTTTCAGTGGGGAAGGATAAGAAAGGAGGGAGTAGTGAACAGGCCCCTTTGCTTGTAAGCGAGAGGTAGGGGGATTAGCTTAATATGTTAAGATGATAGCGTTGAGATTGTAGTGAAGCTGAATAGGAGAAATAATGAAATGGGAGGATTGGAACTTCGCTTGGGCAACAAGCTTGCAAATTCAAAGATAGAGCGGTCTGAGCATTAGATGGAAGAATTCGACTTTCATGCCGGCCTGACCAGCTCTCTTGATGACCGTTACAAGTTCCTAAGCATTTTGGATACTTAGGACAGTTTTTGAAATATCAATTCATTTTAAGAGTCGTAAAAGTGACACCGCTAGGCCCTGTTTAGAAATTTGGTATTAGTAGTAGTAAAAAGTCTATCGGCTGCTCTTCTCATTCTCAATCTCCTGCTGCAAACCCTCCAAGACCTGTTCTCGTGTCCTCAAATGTGCTTCTAACGCGTCGACCTGTTCCTTGACCGTAGCGATCTCATCCGCAACGCCCTTTAAGCTTGCACCAATTTTACTCTTCCCCTCACCAGATTCCATGTCTCGTAATTCGCGGCGTTTGTAATCCAATAGCTGTTCCAACTCTCTCTTGACTAATGCAGGTTTGGTATCTCGTCGTCCACCAGATCTTGCTGCAGATGCAGATTCAACCTTTTCAAGCTTGGCTTCAAGCTCCGCAAGTTGTTTCTTCAGTCTTACTTCCTCCCAATCCTCAGTCGTTTTCGTGCCCGAGAAATCTGTGCCCGCAGGTCTATAGCTGCTCTTTCCGCCTATTCCAAGTCGACTCATATATGTCTCCCCGAATTTAGCTTTGCGGCCAGTACTTGTTTCTTCACCACCAGTAACGCCCCATTTTTGCGCCGGCGATGCTATACGTTGATTATCTATCTGGTAATCAATCTGATTCTTTTCAAAGCTTGCTCGAAGCGACGGTGGAACGGTTCTAGGGATGCGATATCCTTCGTGCCTATTATTAAGTATATGTAAGAAGGCGAGAGTAGCATCTTTTGAAATGGCGGGTGCAGCAGATGGGTTAATCAAATTCCAGGCTGAGCGAATATCGGTGTCTGGGACTTCAAGTGAAGAGTAGAGGGTATCTAGAGATTCGACTTTGCGAAGTTAGACTTCGTTGGAAATATACCATAGCGCGCATGCACTTACAAGTGATGTCTCCTCTGCCATCCCTATTCGCCGAGTATATCTCTTCGTATTTGGACTTATCTGATGGGCTCATGTACCAATCGAAACCATCCTTCAGGCCCGGGGTATCATCGTCATCTTCAACACGTTCAAATTGAACTTGTCTTCCGGTAAGTGCTCGATTGGCCTGGACCAAATGTGCTTTCGATTCAGGGACAAGCCAGTCCGGTAACGCTGGTGGTACATCTGCATATTCCTAGAAGATCGTCACATTAAAATTAACCCAACAAGCAATGACATTAAATCACCATACCCCGTTAACAAGATCAAAGATCAATCTCATAGCCACACAGAATTCCTCAAAATCTAGATTCCCATCATTGTCGACATCTGCCAAGTCCCATATCCGTTCGAGTTGTTCGTCTCGTAGTTGACTGTTTTTCAACACTGGTGCGGCCTGCGCACCAGTAAGATGTTTGCCACCATTGGATAAAGAAGCAAATATCTCCCATTATTTCTCGATTTCGCTCTGTTCAATTCGTTTGTTCGACATTTTGTTATGTTTTGGCTTGAAAGCTCACCCCCAAAGCTTACGGGGTTTGAGGCGGAGGCACGGAGGTTTGGAGGTCCACACTGTGACCAAATCTGGCTTGATTATGTAATCAATACCCCAGTTATCGGAGCAGGTGTGTATCTACGAAGTACTCACACCAAAGGCGCTAAGAATAGGTACCCCAGAAACTGGACTATACTCGAAGTCTCGAACTCACGTACTCAACTGTCAACATGATATCATCCAACGACCGTACGTACAACTCAGACTGGAAGAACGAAGAGGCTCAATACATTACAGTATAATGATTTGGTAGCTTTGGTATCCTGTTTGGTCGATCTTCACCAGTCCAACGACTACTTAATACCTTCAAGGACTTCTAAACCGAAGGAACGAGTCCTTCAGAAGCATCGGCATTCTTCTGAACAATAACTATAGTGTTTTCTTCTGCCATATTCCTCTGGTTACCTCAGAGTTTACGTCTTTCGAAACATACCCTTCGATCTTGTACAACATTACTACAATTCTAGATTCCTGGATAGCCTAATGACACCCCCAATGTTGAATGGTATGGGTTCCAGCGACTCTGCAACAAGTCCTGCAGAACGCTATACCACCCCTACTACTTTATATTCATGGAGAGTGAGTTTACTCGGCTGACATTCTTGTATGAAACTATCTAACTTGATCTAGCCTCCATCGCCGCCCCATATCCACATACCACCCCTCTCCGGCTCAGATACTACAATCACTTTATCGAAATATCGTGGACTAGATGATGAACAAGAGACTCGAGAAATATTGAGTGTGATTACACAAGGACAAAATGTAGCCGTGGAAAAACCGGATTGGAAATATGAAATGCGACGCCATATTCAAGCAATCTTATCCTTCCTTTATCTCGGACCATCCTCTGGCGCAAGAGATATCGAAACTCTGAGACGAGAAGGAATCACAATGTTACTCGTAATCAGAGATACCAAGACAGCGTTAGCAAGAATTTTAAGTGGTGCAAAGGTAGCACAACAATTAGGTATTGAAGCCGGTGCCATTGATGTCAGTGGTAACATGGAACTCATTGCCTCGTTTCCAAAAGCCATACAGGCCATAAATGATCATCTCATCCGAGTATTCAGACACCGGAATCCTCAAGGAGTAAACAGCCAAACTTTGGCTGCAACACCAAAAGTTCTTCTTTTCTGCGAATCTGGAAATGAGCGATCTGCTGCTGTTGCTGTAGCATATGTCATGGCGACTTATGAACTAGGACTCATCGAAGCCATACAATATGTACAAAACCAGCGGTTCTGTATAGCTTTTGACGATGAGATGAAACATACTTTACTTAACTTTGACCAACTTCTGGAAGCCAGAAGAAGTGTCACCCAAACTCGACAGGCTGAGGCAACTGTATCACACAAGTCAAAGAGACGACTTGAGCTGTATGATGATGTTGATGATGGCGATGTAGATATGTGCCAAGAGGACGATCGGGATAGATTTTCTGGGCGTACAAAGTTTGCTCCATTCATGTAATGGGGACAGCAATACACGGCGAGGTTCATTGCATGATCTGTTGATTTAAGTTTTTGGGTGGACTGGCGTCAAGGTATTATAGGGTACTTATATTTGTCACATGGTAGGCGTTCATCGATACCCCAAGGCAAATACTGGAGCAGTATATTTTACAGTATAAAACATGAATTTGAGTAGTAGTCTACGTTTCATAATTGTCGTGTTTAGTTCGCTTTAGTTGAAAAGATCTAACCAATCTAAGTGCTTGTCTCTAACAATTTACTTCCTAAATGGAACAGAAGTCATCAGAAATATTTCATTCTACTTTCTCCTGCATCTAATCCCTCCCTCTTCCCCCCACATACATCCGCACATAGTATTAAGATTATACGACGACCTCGATCATCTGATTGCAAGCCTAGAAGTAGACTTTTAATCGCGTTTCTTATCGATATCTATCTTGCCCAGTCCCTTTTCTTGATCATTATGGCTGAATCGACTAATTTGCCCCTTTTCTTAACAATCTCGATACAAGAAAGTGCGAACTTGTTGATTCGGAAGAGGGCGCACGAAGAGAGTGGAGAAAATGTAAACTTGGAGGAGTTAAGTATATCGATATGAGCAGGACAAAGTGACTAGAAGGAAACTCAAGTGAAGATATTCCAGTTATCCTTTTCTAGATTTTGAGAGTTAGACGTAGAGACAATGCTCCGGTTATATGGATTTGATGTACGAGTATGCGAGTGAGTCCTTGGCTTGGGTGGCTTGCAACTATTTGTGTGTTGGGTAACTATCCGTGCACAGTAAGGGGTTGTGTAGATGTAGGCGATTCGGTTGGAGGCATCCAACATGGAAGGGTTAAGAGTGAAGGCTCTAGTGATCCGAGCGGGTTGAGTAACTTCGATTTGTGGAGAGTCCGTCTATTTTAAGGAGTGGATATGTTTCATAGGGACAACTCGCAAGCGATACGATGCAGAATATTGGTTCTGGCTGTGAAGATGAAAATCGAGCAGATTCAATACCTCTTTTGCTAGGAAAATTCGTTTAAAGTCGACATGATTCAACATTCCATCGAACTCTCTTCTTAATAATTTTCCACACACCGTCTTTGTATTCTTCGCTCACTGTCTTGCTTGAATCGGGATTGAAAATATCAATATAACCAAGGGAATGGATGTGTCGAAGTATGAATATCAGGAGAGATAGTGTTATGAGTGGGGGACTGGCTAGTTGGAGACTGAATAGGATGAGTAATTTCATGTTCGTGGTGGTTTACTGTTGTATTGTAGGAGCGAGGGAAAGAGTAGAAAACACGGAAATGAAGATAAGGTGGAGATCTGAGGCTCTCGTGTTCTCTTCTCTCCTTGGTGTCTTTTCAATGTTTATCATTGAAACTTTGACCTTGTTTTCAAATATGTATTGCTGCGATGCACGTGACGGGATCATATGGAGTTGCGTGATTCTCCCAGACGGGTGACTACGTCGGACCTCGTCTAATTCTATACTCCTATCTTCATTGAGCAGATACATGTATTCGAACCCGTCTAAATCTCCGGGAACTCGGAGAAGCGGAGCGATATCATTATATCTTCTCGTCGAGAAGCTTCATGAAGTCTATTTCATCTGAAAGAGAAATTGCGAAAATGACCTCGAGAGCTGTTGGTGGCGCTGGAGAACTTTGGCGTCTTGTTCTTTTCCGTAACTCCTTTGGTGGTTCCGGATTGTCATGTTAGCTAGATTGGCTTTTAGTTGTGTAACTAGGGACTAATTCTACGATTGATTATTTGTCCTATTCAATCAGCATTATTTCAAAAACATCTTTCATGTAAGTAGTTTGAAGAGGGAGACATGAATGCATAAATTCAATCTTAATGAAAAACTGGCTGTATGGGAGTGACTGCTGATGCGTTGTATTTATCCACATCAACGACACAAGATAATATTACAGGCAATAAATTGTTGACCAAGTATCTAGATTCAGTCTACGGCAATTACCCACTAAACTTGGCGATAGCCTTAAAGAGTCAGTATTGAAGAAGTTTCCTGGAATAATAATTGGTAGAGGGGAGAATAATTCAGCTCGGTTTTAATGTGTGCCACAACAGACGAATGATTACTATTCCCTTCCAATAACTCATCAGTCTTGGATACAACCTCACTTGCAGGAAAATCTCATTCCCACCATACTTTCAATGATTACTTATCCTTGGTATATGCGGGACATCAATGACAGTGCATGTAACAGATTTATTCGAGAGGTTCGTACAACTTGATAGAGAAAAGTGCTGAAAAATGTACCATTTATGGCAACACGAGAGGTTATCATGTACCTTGAATTACATCCGAGGACTGATCAGTAATCTAGGTGGATTATTGAGCACCGACATTGCAATTGTGTAATTTATGTACTCATTGTTTCTAGGCAAGTTGTTTTTGCGATACAGTCAATGAACAGGATGGCGAGGGTAAGATTTGGTATAAAGACTCGAGGAAGTCCTCACACAAGTCTTTTCTAACACCATTGAGATACACTTCAACCTTGGAATATCTCATCATTTCACAAATCCATTACAAAATTCTACACCAAGCATTATCATCTTTCAAAATGTCTCGACCGGATATCTTCTACCAACCTCCGAAAGGAGAAAGCTCTGGGTTGCCTCATGATCCCTTCAAATCTTTCGTTATCCCACGTCCCATTGGCTGGGTGAGCATATAGTTTTGATATTCTCTTTCACTCAAGAACCTCGGTGCTCTATATTCCAGTTCATCCTCTTCCTGGCGTTTCTTATTCCATTTCTAACCCTCTTCACTTTGTATCTAACTTAAAATGTCCAGATTTCTACAACCTCCAAAAGTGGTCAAGATAATCTCGCCCCTTTCTCACAGTTCAACAATGTATCTTTTGATCCTCCAACTATCATGTTCATTGGCCATCAATCCGTCTATAAACGGCAAAGTAAAGATTCCGTCAATAATGCTAAAGATACTGGGGAATTTGTTTGGAACATGGCTACGTATGCTCATACATTCATCCTTTATTCTCAGTGTCTCCACTCTATGTCGTTCTCCCTCACTAACAGACTCCAGTTACGACCTCCGCGATTCCGTTAATGCCACCGCTCTCGAATCATGGGATGACGAATTTCCCCTCACAAAAGTAACAAAAGTCCCCAGTAAAGTAGTAAAACCTCCCCGCGTGGCCGAGTCTCCGGTTCAATTTGAATGTAAAGTCCATTCTATCCTTCGAATTAACGGGGACTCTTTGGTGGGCCATAGTGATATTGTTATTGGAAGAGTGGTGGGAATTCACATCAGGGGTGACTTCATTACAGGCGACGGGGTGAGTGAGGTTTTCCCTCTTGGTTCTGTTCTTGAAAAGATCCGCAGGATGACTGATGAATAATTAGCTTTTCGATGTTTTAAAGGCGGCTCCACTGGCTAGACTTGGTTACCATCAATACACAGCGATTAACAATATTTTTGATATGGATATGCCGTTTATGCCGGATGATCATGTTAGTGGTAATACGCTGGGAGGTGTGGTCCCCAAGGATGTAGATGAAGACGATGTGACGAAGAATGGCAGTGAGGTGGAGAAGAGGGGTAGCTTTAAATCAGAGGCTCATTGAGTTTCGCAGTCGCAGATGTTAGGGTGAATATATAAAGGCATCTAAGATATGAAAAGAAAGATGGGGAGATGGGTATTAGTGAAGTGTTGCGATATAGTCAATCGGGGAGATGTTTATTTAAAGGCCATTCTCTTTTTGTACACGTCCCCTAGTTTTTCTATTTGATTCGAGTAGAGAATTTCATTAGACGCGGTAGAATGTACTTATGGTATTAAAAGCAATGCACTCACAATCGAGTCGCGAAACCCATATTTGAAGCGCAATCTATGAGACATGCTATCGTAGGTAGACCGGATAGATTTAAGACCTGATTAAAACTCCAAGTCTATCTGGAAAAGAATAGTTCAAATCTCACATGGGAGAGGATATGGAAGTAGAAGTTAGTTGCACATCTCAATCCTGTGCGACGACGTCAGCGTAGCGTCATCGTAGATATATGCCGCCAAAATTTTCAATGCAAAAACTCATCTCTTGACGGCGACAGACTATTCCATAGGCTATGTAAAGATAGATAGCTTGAAGATTTGAATCTGAATCCATTGTCGTGTAATATTCAATCCTATCAATAGCCGGCGTGGAAGATGAAATTCTTATTTAGAGCTAAAGAAACAGTCTAGTCCCAAATTATTACTGCAATATACAAATTTTAAATTGGTCGGATAGAGACTACAATGAATCTTCGAGAATGATTGAGGTTGTCTAGATGATTCTGGAATAATCTATGAGTGATAAGTAAGGGGTAACGGGAGAACTAGAAAAGAAAAATCTTACTGCTCAAAGACTTGTCA
Organism: Botryotinia calthae; assembly: GCA_004379285.1. Taxonomy (NCBI): domain Eukaryota; kingdom Fungi; phylum Ascomycota; class Leotiomycetes; order Helotiales; family Sclerotiniaceae; genus Botryotinia; species Botryotinia calthae. Next base: position 43,305 of record PHWZ01000272.1, on the reverse strand, counting down.
GGACGTAGCCTGCAATATCTATCTTCTAGATGTGCAACATTTGCTTCTTGTAGACTCAGAGTTGGCAAGTAATTGAAACTAGCCTTGATAACGGCAAATAGAAGAACTGGTCTAAAATCTTAATCATGGTTTGGAGACTTCAAAGCAATAGTATACAGATTTGTGAGGATGAGGCCGGTAATTTAGAGCTATTAGATGTGCGACATTTTGACTTGACACTTTTGAGTAGTCAATGATCTGAGGCTAATAAAATTGGCCGAAGCTAACAGAGAGAAGTGTCACTATAGTTTCCATCTTCAAGAGATGTTTATGATCGTTATGATTGATATTTAAAAGACGGCACTATTTAACTATGAATAGGTAACAATGAAGGGAACTCATATTGGCCTCCTCGTCAGTTTCGAACTTCAGCCATCCAGCTTCAGTGTTCAGTCTTTTTTCTTTTCCCTACCACCCAGAACCATCGCAAACATGACACTACCACCAACTCTAGAAAACCGCCAGGTATGCAAGCCATTAACGCGCAAAGAATTGCCGGATTCAGCATCAGAATTAGACGGGACCCATTCGTCAGACGGATTCTTTGGCTTATATAAAAACCTAGACGCATAAGCTTACTGCATACATATAGGATTGTCAGTCGAACTACACATCTTAATCAAACTTTTCTGAAAATCGGGCAGAGTTCCATTTCCCAATGTTCATCTTCATTTTCTTCTTCCTGTGCAAATAGGCTGTCCCAGTGTTCTTCGCAATGAAATACCCATGAACCATGCTCCATGGTAGCGGACTTAACCACATCCTTAATGAAGATCAAAGCATCACGATCTGGTAGTTGGTCCCAAGCGAGGATTCCTTTATATCGAGCTGGCTTTCCCATCAAGTCCACCCCCAAGTATATCTCTTCAAGATTCTGATGCTGCAACACCGTCTTGAACGAATCGTATATAGTTTCAAGCCATCCATCTGTCTTAACTCCAACATCCAGGGGGGAATCTTGAACACATACACCGTCGAACTCAGTGAACATAACAGATAAAGCTTGCAGATTAACGAAGATTTCTTTTGTGGCAATCATCATAGCCTCAAAGCAAATGAGATCTGCATGTGTAAATTCTGTTTTCCTGAAGTAAACGACAAGGCGAGCTAGAATAGTAAGCTTAGTTATGCAGTTGACATAATGTCGGGGGGTCCAAGAAAGAAAAGTTTGTATTCCATCAGGAGAAGGCTCAAGTTCCGGCTTCTGATCCCATCTGGGACTTCCAATAGCAAAATTAGTATTGGTATAAAAGTAGTCAGCAGCATCATGACGAATTGCCCTGCTCACCCCGAGAATAGCGTGAGAATTCCTTGACGGCTTATGCCTCTCTTTATAGGCAGAAGAAAGAGGTGATCTAATTAGTATCGGTGTTTTACCGACAATTGAAAGGTGACGGTATGTCATCCAACGAACATTCAATGGCAGCCCCAAGAACAAATCCTCCCATGCTGTACTTTCAGGATTTAGTGGTGGTGGAAAAAGGCATTGTGGTGGGTCTTTGAAGGGCCGAACAAGTTGTGGTAAATGACTGGTGCTCCTATCAACTCTGCACTTTCTTCTCTCAACTGCAGTTTGTCTCGAATCTTCTTGTTTGATTCTATTAAAATAGATGGGTTGCTCTGGCCTAATGGTACGACGTTTTCCATCAATTATGAATGTTAAATCATCTATTCTAGCAAACTTTTCACTCTGTTTAAACGAGAGAATAAGTATAAGCGGCATTGAAAAGATTGGCCCAACCAAAGAATTTGTTGAACGACTGTTTGATGAGAATGAGGCCTTTAGCGATACTGCAGTTATTCTTAACAGGTGTTGATGTTGATTGTCGACAATATTTCTAAGAGAAGGTGAAGAGAAGAATAATTTGTTTTTTAACGTGGTATGTATATATCGAATGAATTCGCGAATGAAACTTGAACGTAAGAATCTAAATATATGCTAAGAAGGTACACCTCTGCGCTTTCTCGTTATGGAATATCAAAGCCATAGCAGCATTTATATTCGTTATGATATGGGAGACTTTGAATTCCCAATTTGTCAAAGTCCAAAATATATAGTATAAGATAGGTGGAACGAGACTTATTAGGCAAGTGCATGCTAAAAGGCCAGAAAATCGTTTGATCAACCTTGCAGTTGCATATTTATCTCACCGTGCCTTCCATCCATGTAGATAGCCAACCACAACTATTTCAGTACCTCCCAAGCTATTCAGAGATGCAGAAGAACATAATTATAATCTCAAATCCGCTTCTCCTTTCTTTGGAATATGCAACCAAAATCCCTTTCCAAACTCGCACATTTCGTTTGGGCCCTTGTCTTTACTTCAACCCAAGTAGTCTCTATTCCATAATCTTCAGAAGACTCCCAATCACCATCCTGATTCTTCAAAGCTCTTTCTATTGAGGCGTTAATAATTCGAAAAATGAGACCACCGCGTCTCCATGGGTGGTGCTTGGGACAAAACAGATATGAACGTGAATCACCATTTAGATCCATCCTAAGGGTTATCCTTTCGAGATTCTCATATTGGAACAGGTTGTGGAACGATTTGAATAGGCTTTCCTCCAATTTCCAAGGTTGGGGAGTATTCCGATAAGAATATGCAAGTTCTTTCTCACTATCTGCATCACTGGAGATGATATTGGCTACTCGTGGACTGGAAAAGCAACTGAGCGTGACAGCTGTCAAATCCTGAAATTGTCTCATAATGCTATCGGAGATATAAGCTGTGGAAGGACTCCCACCATAGGATATACTATCGCAAGGCCAGTATTCAGGATCAGTTGTAGCCAAAGAAATCAGAATGGTAGGTTCTTTTATGCATGAAACGTAGAACCGCGGCACCCGAGTAAGAAAACACCTGAGTCCGTGGTCATTGGCTCGAGTAATCGATTTCTCGGTGTATGTGAAGGTGTTCAAGCGATGTAGGGCACTAACAGAAATTCTGATGACGAAATGATTATTTTCATAGAAATATCGTGCAGCGTCATGATGGATTGCCTTGTTCACTTTGAGTAGAGCAGTAGCACCCTTTGAAGGCTTGCATTTTCTACTTTCAGGATGTGAACGAGAAAGAGTGTCCAATGGTGATACGATTTCGATTCGGTGTTCTTTTACAAGTACGTATTTGTAGATGAGCTGTCGAATTTCCAAGGGCAAATCGAGAAGTCTGGGCTTGGATATACTGTCTTCAGGTTTGTTGCGGAGTGTCGTTCCCTTTCGAGCGGTCTGCTTCGAGACGATTCGTTTGGCGGCGACTTGCTTGGTAAGATTTCTTGACCTAATGCTGGCCTGTTATGAGTGCTACGTTTTTGAGGCATTTTTGATTGAATTCGAAGATTGAAGTATTTGGATCATGAGAGTGAAATGAATTATTCTTGGATAGATGGATGGAGTCTCGAAGTATCTGTCGGGAGGATGGAGCTAAAGTGCCTTGGATAGTTGTGGGGCGATTTTGGAGCTATTTATAACAAGGTTGAATAGGATGAAAGCATGACGTTTGTAAAGAGAGGTAAATGATGAATTTATTTTCGTAGGGAGTTATCACTGTAGTGGTCGTTGTCGTGGATTCTAATACATAGAGTCAGTAGAGAGTAGAGCTCGAGTAGTAGGGGAATATAAAGAGACAAAGAGAAGGGGAAAGAGAACAGACCATATCATTCTGATTTTGAAGGATCTTACTTACTGTTATCAATTATGAAACTGATTCAATGAGCTAGGATTGACACTATTTCTATGAGAGCAAGCAAAGACTTGTTAAAACCTTAAGACTACGAATGTCTTCAAGAGTACCCAGAGTAAGCGAATTGACAAGTGAAAATGAAACGAAAACTTTACTTCAATTCTAGTAGTATAGTTTTAACTATAGCTACTTCTAAGTATTACTAAAGGTCTCAATGTTTATATAACTTATAATGTCCACATTTATATCATAGTTTATGAGTTAGGTTTTGTGTAATGAATTCAGTGGAAAATTTCTGAATAAGAAGAGTATCTGTAGTGATTATTAATGGCCCCAGCATGAGTCAGGATTGTAGACGAAATTATTTGAATGCTTCATTCTAGAATACATAATCAATGATGATATTAATTTGTCACTAGATCGAATATCTTTTTATGCTATTATGGCTCAATTCCAATACGGTTTATCTCGTTCCTATGCAAAGAGAGGCTAAGCAGGCATCATTCTGAAAGTCGTTTGAATTTATTATGACCTATTAATAAAAATGACTTATATGTAGAACTCGTAAAAGGACGAACGAGTGTGCGATTCTAGATTTCTAGAGATACTGTAGTATAGATAGCCATATAGCCATAACAACATTGAAGTTGTGATGTCCAGTTTGGTCACGAGGTTGAGTGGTGATATAGTGATAATCATTATACGCAGGTGTATGCCAAGCCCCTAAAGATCGCTTCGGAAGTATCTGCACCACAGACCTCAAATAATTGTTCGTTCATTAAAATATCGGTATTACCTCGTTATTTCAAATCTACACTATCGAATTCCTGTCTGCGTGTATCTCATTACTCACAAAACGTGTTCTCACAATCTCCAATGCTTTCCCCACGCCCCACGTCAAAATAAACGGGCCGCGCAATCTGCCCGAAAGCTTGATTTCTGTCCTCTGAAACTAATCACTCTCCACTATTATATATATGCCGGCATTAGGATATCTATCGTACCTAGACTTGGCTACATGTGCTATCATGGCGGGGTACTATGTGATATGCATGGATGCTTAGAGTTGTACGTCAGCTCTTATTCAGGGCATGTATGAGGGAAGGAAGATAAGAAAAGGTAAGTGGATTGATTGCTGATAGGGAAGGGAAGGGAGGGTATAAGTATTCTATTTCTCTTCAACTACCCTCTCTTCTTCTTCCATACTCTGTTTATCTCAGTTCATCTGTATTCTGATATCTGCAAATCTGAATCTACTACTCTTCTATAATGGCAACCATCTGTAAGCACTCCTTTAAACCTCTCGGCATACTACTCTACTAAGTTAATTCCTCAGATGATGAACCCACTGGCTGTAACTGCGATAATGAGTCAACCTATGATCAATCAGCTATAGACGCAGCATGCAAACAAGCATTAAAGCTTGCATCAGAAAAGAAAACAGTTGGAAAGGATAAATATCCTCATGCATATAATGGTTAGCTACGCTATTATCACTCCCCCACTTTTCCCCGAACGTCACTAATCCCTTCCGCCCAGACTACGAAAAGTTCACCTTCATCCCCGCCGCCAAAAAGCCCTACCTCGAATTCCCTATTCTCTCCAACGGTGCAACATATACGGGTTCAGATCCCACTTCTCCGGGTGCGGATCGCATCGTTATTGGAAGCATTGCTACCGATTATAAATCTGCCATTTTCTGTGCTGTGATCACACATGATGGAAGTACTAAGAATGGTTTTACTGAGTGTACGAATACTGGAGATAGTGGAGAGGGAGCTTATGAAAGAAGAGACAGGGAAGAAGAAGGGAAGGAGGGGAGGGAATTATTGGAGAGGATTGATTTGTAACTCCAAGGAAAGTTTTGATACATGCTGATATTGGAGGTTCGAATGATAAGAATTATACGGGCAGCTCTAAGGGATGCTTACGGCATTACAGAATTATAAGGTAATTCATGTCAATTTGAGTTTTATCGTTGCATATCTCTAGACTCAAACTCATCAAATTCTTCTCGCGCGACGATGGATCTCAATATCAAAAACTGCATTTAAATCTCATCTATTATGATCCCGCATATGACCCGCATTAGAGGGTAATCATGATCAGCAGATTTGCTCCTTAGATGTCATTTCCATCTTCAAGTCTTCTATGTCCGTTCTATCCGCCTTTTTTCATACCTATATTTCCAATACAATACATCACATCTCACGAGCGAGACCTAATTTTCACCCCCTAAACGAAAATTTATAGAAGCAAACTCAATCCTTCATAATCATACATTCACTCAAACCAATCCCTCAAATTAAAGATTATTCCTGCCCCCATTAACTCTAACCGAATATCTCCAATCTGGTTTTCCTTCTCCCATCCTACTCCCCAGATTCGAACCTGTCAATCCACTCCTTTCTCTATCTCGCATGCGATCTCGCTTACGTATCCAATCTATCGAGTCTCCGAAATCTACTATATCTTCATGGGGTCCTTCTTCGTTCGTCGTCGCGTTTGAGGTTGGTTGATGAGGAGATTCCGGTTGTTGTGAGGGAGCAAACGGAAAAGAAAATGAAGAGAAATGAGTTTGGTCTGAAAAGGGGTTTTGTACTGTGGATGGAGACAATGAGGAGGGCGCAGAAGGAAATTGGGAAATGGAACTACTGGCGCGTGTATGGGTACCAGGGAGACTGTGCATGGTATTCCATGCTGATATCCTCTGTACTCCTATCCCAGGAGTAAGGCTGCCATTGTAGGAAGGTGATTCGTTGACTTGTGCCATATTGCCTCCATTTCCACCACCGTTCCACTCAACAACACCAAACCCGCCAATGCTTTTTCGGTGCTGTTTATTATTCTTCTTGCGGCGGAGAAAATACCATATCGCGGTTAGGATGAGAACTAAGAGGGCTAGAGATCCGATGGTGATACCAGCGATGGAGCCTTTGCTCAGACCGTGCTGAGTTGAGGTTACTGAGGGAATGGAGGTGACGCCGACGGGTTGGGTCCCGGCTCCAGTATTGGATAGAGGAGTCGCGGCAATCGTAGAAGAGGATATGGTGGTGGATGTAGATGAAATTGAAGTTGTTGGTGCAAGCAGTGCTGAGGAGTTGGAGCTTGTAGTTGTGATTGTGATTGTCGGTGCAGCCGTAGAAAAAGATGAAGATGAAGATGAAGACGAAGTATCGACTGTACTAGTGGTATTGTTATTTATAGATGTAGAGGATATATAGGATGTAGATGGTTGAGATGATGTAGATGCCGTAGATGGTGTATATGGTACAGATGGTGGTACAGATGATATAGATGATATAGATGATATAGATGATATAGATGATATAGATGATATAGATGGTTGAGATGATGTAGATGAGGCAGCTGTGGTACTGGTGGTAATAGTATTTGTAGATATCGCGGATTCATAGCTACAAGTCTTGGCTGGAGGATTGGTGGTCGAGGGAGGGCTGTTTATATCTTGAGGGCGGGGAGGTGGTCCATTGCCGTTGTTGCCATTATTGTTCCCTCCCATATTATTTCCGTTGCCCATATCAGGACCAGCATTCATATTTCCTACTCCTGATTCTACAGCTCCACTATCTAGCACATTTACCTCCCACCAATCTGCACCACCATCTCCTTGCACTCCTCCATCCCCGAAACCAGGTGGATAATCTGGAGATGCCATAAAATTTGAGGAAAGCTAAAGTTAATTAGACAAAATGAATCTCGAATAGGACATTGAGCCCCAAAATTTCTGGGCAAATGAGTCTTTATGAAAGTAACATTGTAGTCATATATCGATCAGTCCATTTTGGGTTATGATTCCAGACCAAAGGAAAATAGCTGAGGTTTGTCTTCTGTAGATGGGTTCGCAAATTCAAAAGTGAATGCATTTTAGATCAGCGAACAAGAGGAGATATGAACACCAGCCCACAGTGTCAAATTTGGCCTCAAACCATCCCGCGACAATACAAGACTTACCACGCACAAGATGTGCCATCTCGACTTGTTCCTTCATGCCAAGATACCTGAGCGCTCAAGTTCGGATGAAATTTTTATACTGATAAAAACATTTCCGATTTGATTTATGCGGCTATTCGGGACATGCGAGTTGGGAGATGGTATATTGAATTGCGAAGTTCAAGACATTATTTGATGGACGTAATATATCATAAGATATTGTCATCGAAGATTGTGAATACAGCTCCTGGTATCTAGTGCTTTGACCTCATCGATGAGTTGTTGATATGAACGCTTTGAAGAAGTTGATGGTTAGAGTGGGGCGTCGGCGTTTCATGTTTCGAACTTGAGGTGAAGCCGGTCTGAGAAACCGACTCTCTTCAATATGTTATCTATCTTGCTAGAAGAGTTCTGTGAACTTGTGGGGTCGAATAACATGACAAAATAAATCCAGTCGTATTGGTATACTTCCCCAGCATGATACGAATAGTTCCCAGCGATGCAAATTTGTTACTGTGATGAATTTTGTCTTCCTTGATCAACTAGTTTTAAATGAGAAATTTCAATCAAGTCCCAATACACATAGAGCATCCCCAATCCCGGTGTTTACAGCTAGATCCTCAATGGCATCATGGACCTGCGTTGCAACTTCTACCCATAGTTCCAGCAAAGAATTCGCGTTTGATTTGACCATGATATTGAGAACATGGAGCCCTTGCCGGGCACACCACCTGCGTCTAATCTCTCTAGGGTGCATAGCTATCAGAACCATTTCTGTTCCTTGAACATATCCTTCCAGACCGAATTGAGATAACAATACTCTCCCGAGACGATGGCATACGTCGAAGTCACGCCTCTGGTATGCAATCATGGCTTGGGCTGTTATCGTTTCTTGTGAAGCTGACTGTAATATTTCATTCTGTACATCACTTGATTGCAAACGTTCAAGTCCTCCATAATCCATAGCAGTTCCAACTCGATCAATTACATCTTCGTAGGTTTCGTTTTTATCTGGCTTCACTTGTTGAGCGAGGACGAAATTGATAGCTCGCAATATGTACAAAGTTTTGCCGAATTTCCAGGCGTTCAGGAACATCCGTACGATCTCCAAAATAGATAGCATCAAGCTATGGAGTCAACCATAATTACTCATACAAAATCTGATAATTGTGAAGAATTATAACACATACCCAGCATGTGGCCGCAGGATGGTGCAAAAATCTAGTACACAATCTCAGGATCGGGTCTAAACGTCGCCAGACAGCAGGATTATCTGCTGTCCATAGCCCAGTATTGTCTGGTTCCACAGGGAAGAATGGTTTGTGTGGTGGGAATTCCATCTGAATGACTAGCCATGTCTCTAGCGTGTGACGAGGCTGCCATTGATCTAATTCAAAAAGTGGGCTAGAGAATTTCCCCCAGTGTTCATAGCCTCTAGAGAAAGTGCTGCACTGTAAGTAACATGTCTTGTGAGGACAACGGTGGAATAAGTCGTTGATAAATTAGTATGAGAAGAGACCAATTACTCAATAGGGTTGTTTAAAACTGGCAAATAGTTTAAAGGATAAGGATATGCTCCAATTTCTTCCAAGAGTTCGGGCCAATATCCTGAGAAAATCCACTTCTGATGATTCTTCCTTTCAACCTTCAATCTCGGGTTATCAAGTGCGTGTGGTGTTAAAGCTAAGACTGATTAATCATGCTGTATTGAGTAAGAGCTGGCATACATACCCGACTTTTTATAGGGAAAAAATAGCTGTGTTGGGTCCATAGCCTCTGGTAAAACTCCATATTTACTGGCCCATTACGTAGCAGCCTCTTGTGCCCAAATGCTGTGGAATCTACCAAACTTGGGATCCCAGTTTGTGAGGGGATTCTTGGTAAACATGCTTATGCCTACTTGGAGACATCCTTTCTTGTAGCTGAATTTTGATAATCTTCAGTAGATGAGCACTATCGACGACTTGTGGCCCCCTCGATGTAAGTTGTCGAGAAAAGTCATAAAATCGTAAAATGAGGAGGGTTCAGTATGAAATCGGAATTCCCATTTTTGAGAAATTAAGAAACGATTCAGCTTTTGACTAGAACAACAAATCATATGTCGTGAAGTTTGTTCAATCCTTGAGTGAAAAGTACATCCTTTGTTCTCATATAAGTAGGATAAACCATACTAGTTTTCTTTTACAGCTTCCTCAAAAACAAAAATTCAAGACAACTGGATGATTCTTTATTACACGTCTTCTTTTCAAATTTAGGGGAAGTGAACCACTTGTCTGCCAACGTGGCTTCAACACAATTATGAATGTAACCTAAAGCATATCAAAAAGTAATTTTCCTTCTACCGAATCTATTCATGATCAAATTCATTAGCCGAAGTCGAAGATTGATTGGAAAATAGAGGAGATAAACATGCACTACAGAAATGGTGCATTGTTGTAAATGAGTAATCTAGAGAAAGCCATTAAAGATAAATGTGTCGCGTATGAAATGTGGCTTTTGACAAAAGTCATGTACATGTGGCCGACCCTTTAATAGATCATTTTGGCGGCAACTTGGGTTTTATACCGATTCCCATTATTTTCCACATACAATCTGCCGAATATATAAAGAATCCAAGCAGAAAAGGACTATACCTAGGTATCACACATCATGCTAATTGATTAACACAGATACGTACGTTCTTCGCCTCACTCACGATCGAAACGAACAAATTAAGTCAAACACAGTCCATGATTTTGGGCGTTGGGCCCGAAATCGAATGGCATTCTTCAGTGCGTGATTTAGCTTTGACAATGGGATTGCGATCGCTATCCTTCGACCTCACTTGAGAAATGAAATTTTAGGACAAAAAGGTTCACCAGAGAATCACGGAATGCAATAAAGATTTGAAAAGGATCAAAGATCAAATTCATCGAATATCACTCTAATATACACATCCATCCAAGATATACACAAAAATGCTTCCAGAGCCAATAGCACGAAAAGAAAGAACACAGTGGGTGTGCTGTCTCGGGTCCCACCAATACCCCAAATACCAATAAAGCATACAAATCTTTTGAACATCGCCAAAAACTAACAATCGTCATGCATGAACCATGCAATCATCGAACTACTTAAGATGTAGGCTGAGGAGCGGCAGCAGAGCCGGATGCGAAGCCAGATGGGGCGGCACCTTCGAATCCTGATGGAGCAGCTCCGGATGGGAAGCTAGATGGGAAACCACCTTGGCTTCCACCGAATTCTCCAGATGGATGAGCGCCGCCTTTTTGACCGCCGAATCCACCAGTTGGTCTAGCACCACTTCGGGAGAAGGTACCAGATGGCTTAGTTCCGAAGTTACGGAACTTTGCACCAGTTGGGGAAGCACCACCTTGGCTGCTGTGTCCGTGGCCACCGTTGTGACCTCCGTTGTGACCTCCGTTGTGACCTCCGAATCCACCAGATGGTTGAGCAGCACCGGATTGACGAGCTCTAGTTGGCTTGGAGCCACCGGCAGAGCCAGTTGGTTTTTGCATCTCTCCACCTGGTGCAAAGGCAGCACTACTTTGTTGACGTCTTTGATGACCGGAAGCCTTAGCACCTCCAGTGGCCTTAGCTCCAGAGGAACCGGTCTTTGATGCACCATCAAAGCCACTTCCAGAAGCACCTCCCTTTCCACCCTTGCCGCCTTTGCCGCCTTTGCCGCCTTTGCGACCACTCTTGCCGGAAGCTTGAGCAACACCGGACTTTTTCGCCTTGCCGTTTCCGAAGGTTGATGAACCAGTTGGATGAGCACCACCACTGTGGTGTCCATGTCCTCCAGCTCTGCCGGAAGCCAAAGCGAAACCACCAGATGGGGCAGCACCACCAAATCCACCACCAAATCCACCAGCGCTGCCAGAGGGCTGAGCACCGCCGGTAGGACGGGATCCAATCTCACCAGTACCAGTTGGGGCAGCTCCTCCGAAAACAGAAGAGTGGCCAGCTACAAGGGGAGCGGCGAGGAAAGCAGCAGCGATGATCTTTGAGAAATGCATTTTGATGACTTGTTAATATTTGAAAGCCTTGAAATGTGTTGGTAAGAAAAAGTTGGTAGAGAAAAAGTTGAAGAAGTTTTTTTTTGAGAGAGTGATATGAAGAGTTGTTTGAAAAGGCTCAGACCTGGAGCTGAAGATGTTGAAGAGAAGAATGTAGCTTGAAAAGACTGGATGCTCTAAGACTGGTTTTTCAAAAATAATGTGGGATTCACACATCCTTTATATCCATCTCGCCGTCACCTACTTGGTGGTAATAATCACCCAATTCAAGTAAAGGGGTCCAATGATACTGGCAGACAATTGTTTCAGAAAACACTTTCAAACCCCTGCTAATGGGTCTGCATTCCTCCACGATATAGATGATTGAAGGAAACAGGAAGCAACTGATGAACCGGCATTTACAAAGTCACCGATGTCTCTCACCTAGCCGGAAGATACCTTCTTACCCCCCGCAAGGTGATCAATTTGCGCGCTAATGAGTTATTGAATATACATGAGGGTCCGGTATGTATCCTAAAATCAAAAGGCAACGTCAATGTACTCAATCTGGGGTGTGCTATAAAATGTTAGCGCTAGCGTATCCCATAACAAAAATCTTTCCAATTGCAAAATCCAGGGATAAGCTTGTTGTTTGAGCCCTGTGCCTGTAGCTCTACAGATAAATTAGTGTCCAGATGAACCTTGTTTCACTAGCTTATATCTCAATTTCTACGGAACATTCTTGCAAAACACTTGGAGCAAATATATGTAGAACCGTGAAGATAGATTGGTTGTGAGACCTGACAGCTTCACCCTTATGTGTAAGCTGTCAGGCAATTTGCTAATTCATTTCGAAAATAACGATTGTCTAGGTTGTGGTGTTATCATCGAACCCTCTCATGATGTAAACGAAGCATGGCGTCTAGAATCATCCTCTTAACCAATTTCTGAGTTTTAGCTTGTGCCCTACATTGTAATGATCGCTGCTTCCTGCATATAAACAAAATGATCAGGGGAAATATTACCAGCGGATCGCCAAGGCTTCACGCGTGTATACTTCCATTCAAACATGATGTTTCAACTTCGCGCCGTTGAAGCCTGTAATCATCTGACCTTCGTCGTAACTTTCAAGAAAGTTCTAGATTCCATGAGCCCAGTCGAGAGTCGTGCAAGGTGATTTTCAAGGAAATTCACTCCAAGGACCACAAGTTGCGGGGATTTAGTCTACTAATTCTCCTAGACTCTCACGAGTAATCTGTTTATGTGGAACGATTGTACTAATTTGTATGGTATCGAAGATCTGGGACGGTAGGTTAAGATGAATAGGCTTTAGAAGTTGGTGATGACAACAGAAGGAATAACCGACTATGGCTTGTGCGCTGGGATGTCCGCGTAAGCTTCTCAATATCTGAGACGAAGTGAGCCCCTGATTTCTCCACATATACAACCTCCTTTCATTTAGAAGTTCATGTTACTTTTGCAGGAAGCGATTTGGACTCGATTTGGCTGTCGACGTATGGATGGTGACATTCATGAGAAAGGAGACAGGAGAGCGTTCAACAGAGAACAAGAATGAAGATGGTATGATGGTAAAGATTGTTTCGTAAACTAATCAACTAGCCATGGCTTGACTGTCGCGGGAATACATGGCGGGCATTCAAAATTGAGCGTGTACTATTCTACCATCGATTCCATTCTGTCTTCGCCTCCCTCAGCCTTCAAGACGTAGTGGTGCCTAGTTATCTGACAACTTCAACTGCTAGAGTTTTCCTAGTTCAGATTCAATGCCAGATGCTGTACATGATTTTGCTGTGTTTTATCCGTCAGCCACATAGCCACAGGCAAGTGGGTGTTCTTTACACACGGGCGCTTTACCCACGGACGGTCTCGAAGTTGATTATCCCATGAGCCCATGTAGTCTCGAGGTAGTATCTTTCAGAATCTCTATGCAACGCCTTAGATCGTAGGATCCATTTGCCAAGTCAACGAAACAGCTACGGGATCTATCTTAGGATTCAGATTCGTATGCCTTTACTTTATTGCGAGCATTTCACTGCGGATGTGTCTTGGCAAGAGACAGGTACCAACGAATACCGGTACTGATAATGTTCTATCTTTATCTCAACAGTTTACTCAACTACAAACACGCCAAATTAGTGGCGCATCTAGTTCCCAAAGATTGACTTGTTTGCGTATGGTAGTATACACATCTCGGGACACATTCAATCCGAAAAGCTCTTTTTTTTCCTTCTAGAGAATGCCTTGAGCTTCATGTACATGCAACCTTATGCTCACGCGTCAGCATGACGATTTTTGGATTTGTTAGCATCTGAGCCATCGAGGCAAATACCGTCTGCTACTTCTTGACTCAAGTTTCTTCTTTTCTCTCTGCCTTCTGCTTCGTCTTACTTGTGCACGATATCTCGCCAGCTTTCATCACTGATGTACCTCTTTTGATATCCAATTTCGAGGACTATTCTTCATTTTCACTCCCAAATGTTCAACGACGCAACGTCTTCAACTCACACACCAGCCTCTAATAACATACCGGAGGATCCGCCCACACAGGTTCTCAGTCTTGTTCATGATGGATTGAACAAAGAAGCGATTTGGAACAGACCAAGGAAGTTGCGGTACAATCGTGGCAGAATTCACACGTTCAATAGCAGATCAGGGAATCGAGGTGCGTAGGATATCACAACTCTGTCGATCGAGTGGGGGGGGGGGTTCGTACAGCACATCTGCAGATCTGATTAGATTTTCTACCAAACTCCACAATAGTGAGTTTCGATCAAACTCGATGCCGTACTACATCCATCACTTTGCCTGCTTTGCTCTCCATATCCAAGGCGAGTCATGATTGATACTTCGTAAAATGGTACCACCTCCCACCTGGTATCTTAGAGGCTTCATCTATGTAGACGTCAGACTCATTGTCGAGTAAAGAAACCCTAACTACGATAAAACCCGACCGTTCATCCTCTTGCCGGCAGATGATCATGATCAGACTCTCTACACTTATTCTCGTCTCTTTTCCTTGTGTCTCCTCCACCCGTCGCTGTTGACCACCGCAGGAATGCCGGCACTTCAGAACACGGCAAATTCTAGGGCTAAGTATCCTTAAGATGTTGTATCATGGCTACTGCAGACAAAACAAACACCTAAATTAACATGACTTCTACTCAGAGTAGAAGTAGGGCAAGGTAGCCGGAGACGGTACTGCTCACATGCACCCAGTATATCCGAGATACTCCATTTCGTTCTGCATTTTCCAGCCTCAACAAGAAATGAGGAGCACATAAGTAGGAATTTGTAGTCTTCAGCCTGTTGAAGCTTCATACTTCTTCTCAGCTCAAAATATAGGAAGGTATTCCGAAGCTTTTTCCTTTCGCGGGGTATGAGTATCCCCACCATATCGGAATCGCTCGGGACAATCCCCACCGAAGAAACTCAACTGTTCATTCGATCTTCGTCATATCATTTATGGTATACCAGAAGAGTATTCTCAATTGATAATGTAGCTGCATCCTAAGTATTTTTCCATATTGCTTTTGTTCTCATTGCATAGCTTTGGTCTCTCCCATATTTATACCTCTCACGAACGCTTTTACAATGGCAAAATCAATGCAAGATAACAAAGCAATTCGCATGCTTCAAGCAGCAGAAGATGGCGGATATGGTGTTGTGGGAGTAGTCTCCGTGAGTACAGTTCACTCCTCTTTCCCTCTCAAAACAAAGAGCTCATGTCTTATCTGCAGTACAATCTCGAAACCATAACCGCCATCGTCAGAGCCGCAGAACGCAAACGTTCCCCCGCACAAATCCTTCTCTTCCCCTGGTCCCTCCACTACTCCCCCCTCCTTATCCACCTCGCAGCCGCCGCTTGTCGCACCGCCACTGTTCCCATAGTCCTACACATGGACCATGCACAATCCGAAGATGAAATTCTTGCTGCTGCAGATATGGGACTCTTTGATAGTATAATGGTCGATATGTCGCATTACTACAAAGAAGAAAATCTAGCCAAAACAACTAAATTGACGAAGATATTACAAGAGAAGGGCATAGCAGTTGAGGCGGAATGTGGTAGGATTAATGGGGGCGAGGACGGTGTGAAGGATACGGTGGATTTGGAGGGGTTGTTGACAACTCCTGAAGAGGCTCTTTGGTTTGTAGAAACGGGAGTAGATTTTTTGGCGCCGGCTTTTGGGAACGTGCACGGGAACTACGGTGGAGTGGAAAATATTAAGTTGGATTTCAATAGGTACGTGCAGGACAGTTTCTTGAAATACCCTTTCGTTGGTATTGTGGCAGGCTAACATCGGTTATCAGACTCGAGGGCATAAGAAAAGCGACAAATGGTCGAGTGAGGTTAGTTCTTCACGGCACAAATACTTTCCCAGATGATACAATGAGAGATTGTGTCAAGGGGGGTATGACAAGGTGCAATCTAAATGATTTGGTTTTGAATACGTATAATAAATATGTAGCGGAAAATACAGGGAAAGTTCCTTTGACGGAGCTTATGGAGAAGGGAACTAGTTTGATTCAGGAGTTGATTGAACACCAAATGGATATAATTGGATCGACTGGAAAAGCATGATGTGAAGTAGGGGATTTCCAATAGAATATTCCAATATTTGATAGATTAAGTACTGAATGGTCATAATAAATGATTCTTTGTTTAGCAAGGGCGCATGTTGACGTCTTCCTTTAGCGAGTGCGTGGGAAGTAAAAAGCTAAAGACACCTGCTGGTATCCGAAGCGGGAGTACATTGAAATTTCTTGATAATGCGTTGAATTTACAAGATCTTGATTAAATTTCAACTTTGGCATAATTGGGAACCAAAAACTCAAGAACCATGCACGGCATCATCACATCACATTACATCACAATCAAATTTTGGTAATATAAATCGTGGGAAGCAGAATACAATTAACTATCAACCAACCAACCTCCACAATGCAATCAGAAAGAATACATCTTAGAAGTCACAGAAGTAGAAATCAAACGTTCCTCCCTTATGAACATGATAACACCATAAACTCATCCGAAATTCGTGCAATGCGATGCGATGCATTCGAAATCAAAACTTTTGTTTAAATGAAAGAACGCCTCGACTCCCGTCTTGCTTTTATAGATCCTATACATTTTATCCTATTCATACATATCACACTCATAATAAGTACCAGTATGATGAAAATCCTAAAGTTGGGGGGTCGCGCGATGTATGTGATAAAGACGAAGATGAATGCAAATGAACAAACAAATAGGAAGAAGAGGAGAAGGAATAGTCAAGTCTACTGGTAGATCTTGACCGAGTTGACAAGCCAATATGCGTCGTCGAAGGCGTGGGGAACTTTGGCGACGTATTCTTGACAGGTGGAGTAGCCGGTCTTCGCGGGGCAGTCGGACCAGTCGGACCAGGCTTTGCCACCAGCTCCTGCGCCGCAGAATGTGGTGTCGAAGTACTAGAGTGGGAGTTAGTTTGGTGGAATCGGGGGTGAAGAGGGAAAGAGTAGGGTTCAGGGAGGAGGAGAAGAAGCGTAAAGCAGTAGAACTTGAGATGCATAAAGGAAAGAATAAGACTTACGACTGTCTGAGCAGGGAAATTAGCATCAATATCACAACCACCA
Organism: Botryotinia calthae; assembly: GCA_004379285.1. Classification (NCBI taxonomy): domain Eukaryota; kingdom Fungi; phylum Ascomycota; class Leotiomycetes; order Helotiales; family Sclerotiniaceae; genus Botryotinia; species Botryotinia calthae. Next base: position 26,000 of record PHWZ01000272.1, on the reverse strand, counting down.
TGCGCACTATCGAAGTTTGCTGTAGGTGTTCCCCACTTTGTTGGGTCTGGAGTACCAGCGGTGATATCGGCGGGAATCTTGCTGCGTGCAAAAAACCAGACTCGGATAAAGGTAGAGGTCCATTGCATGGCATAGATACCACCGCCATTCTTGTTGAAAGGGGTACCGTAAGAATTGGCCGTCGATTCAACAGAATATCCTGGGCCATTGGACAATTTACAGTCAGTATTACCGTTGTTAAGGGTTCCGAGCTCGGCAGACTTGGGAGAGTTGAAGCTGCAGGCATTCTCGGTGTGGAGAGAGATGAAAGCTTGAGTGACGTCGTTGGATCCTTCGAGAATGTCCATTTCACCATAAGGGCCGTCACCGTTTCTAATGGTCCAGCTAGCGAATCTGTTAGCGGCTAATTCTCATTGGGGAAGTAGCGAACGAATTGGCACTTACAAACCAGGCCAGGTTCCACAATCACTACCAGGCATGTGCGCGAAGTCACCAATAAGAATACCATGAGTAAACTCATCAACAGTTTCAACCCAAATGCTATTGCGCTTTCCATTGACTTTGTCGGAGAGAACAGTAGTATTATCAACGCCCATGTAAACTTGTTTACCGATGACCTTGGTCAAACCAAGCTTCTGAGCATCAGCGAGAGAGACATAGTTGGCGTTTCCATGAGTTGGGTCGGCGGCCTAGATGTGAGTTAGTTGCCATTTCTAGATCGAATCGAAGAGAGTCTTAGGAATACTAACATCCTCATAGATGAAGGAAGTGAACCAATTGGTATGATCATAATTATGAACCAACTTGTAGCCACTAGTCACTGAGGCCAGGCACGAAAAAGCGCAAAGGAGCGAAACTGCAAGAGACTGCATGTTGAAAGATGGTGAAGCCTTGCTGTACTAAAGGAGTGTATGTTTGTATGAAGGAAAGTAGTGTACAAAGTGTATGAAGATAAACAGACGATCTAAATCAAAGAGGAGGAGAGACACTTATCAAAAGGAGTGCGATTGAGGTTGTAGAAGGAAAGAGGAAATTTCAAAACAGGATCGATCAAAGACTTAAATAAACAATGGAAATTGGCATTAGGCTTTTTCACACGCTATCGTCAAGTGAATGAGCCTCGATCTCTCCACAATGTGTCAAAATAGAGATACGTCATGGCAGTCAGAATGATGGATTCAAAGACTTGTATGTGAATCTGGACATTGGTTGTCTACAAATTACAGAAGAGAATCCTCTGGAACAATTGCAGAACGCTAATTATCTCAGAGGGGGAATTTCAGATCCGTTAATTTTAGCTAATAGGAGGCTCAAAGATATTTGATATGGGTATCTCCGAGGTTGGCTTGGGTAAGTGCCGATGTGGAAGAGGGGAATGAAGGGTATGACAAATTTGTTTCTGATGCTGATTCGTTCATTCGTACTTCTACAGCGAAGAATCTTCTATTGTGAATTTACAGAGTGGTAGTAGGATCATTTAGAGGTATATTATGATCTTGGCTCGATGGATGGCGTTTGCAAAGAGCCAGGATTCCTGGCTATATGTGAATTCTGATCTGATAATTCATTTATTCTATGGAGGATTTTCACCGGCATTTCCTCCACTGTCCAGTGCTTAAATACAATTGAACCAATAATAACAACGAAGCAATAATCATATCACAATACACACCCATAATGTAACCCCCAGAGTGGGCCTTCGCTAATATCATGGGATTGTCAAAACAGATGTTTGTTGGTGGATGTAACATAATTTCTCACTCATACACCAGCATTTTTGGAATGAAGAAATGTGATTTGTCCTTGTGCAGCATGAAACAAACTCCTTTCATCAAGCGATGGCGCAGTGTTGAAAATATAAGCTGACTCCACTGTTAAAAAAGCATTGTACGTAGTACCAGGTGAGGTTAGAATCCTTCTAGGCAGAATACGAGAATTCCATTTTTTGGTATTTTTTCTAGATTTAGGAGAGCCCAAGGCGTTGGATATATGAATTATATGGGTTTGTAAGCATTATGTCAATAGATGATGTATAGATGTCGATATTTATCGTGTGTGAATAAGGGGGTTGAATATTTGTCATTCTGTGCTGCAAACTACAAGCTTGCATGTGAATTTTAAAGAATGCGTGGAAATCAATGCTTGTCTCATTCATCACAATTAATATGAATTATTAACAGGAAGCGATAATGAAGGAGTATTCGTATGGTAGTGTTGGAATAAATCGTGGTGGTGATACCAATTCAAAGCGAGAAGGAACTTCATGTTAGATTCCGCTTCCAAATCTAACATGGCAGTATGACGGTATTTTTGACACATTGATATATAAATATAAATAAATAATTCCCAGCCTCGCAGTACATATATCTTTCAGTTCTGTGTCATCGCTCGTGTGGTCATTGTCAAAACACATATATCTCATTTTGAAAACGAATGGGAGGGGGAGGGGGAGAATGCAGCACAGAAATCGGAGATCGATGGTCCCAGTATTAGTGATTCGTAGTCTCTCAACAAGTTAGGGGCTGATCTATCAAACTTTTGATTATTTGAAAGGCGTACAAAACAGACTCTGCCAGCTCAATTTTGTGAGAAGATAACTATGTGCAAATAATACAAGTCTGCAGAATATCAACTGGGCTTCCAGAAAGAACTTAATATGTAACTCTGAATTGGATTCGTCGTTAAAGAACAATTAGTACATCAAATGTCTATAACCGAGAATGAAAATGAGAATGAGAGAGTAATAAGTCCATGTAACACAATTTGCAGTTCTCAATGACAAGTCTATGCATATTCCTCTCCCATATTATGGAAATCACAACTAACACGCCTTCCTCAAAGTGTATCTTCTCCGTGTCCAATATCGAAGCGCATCAATGAGCCCATTTACATACCCAGGTAATTCAAATATGGTTTGATGGTGAAATGCATGGCCTAGGCCACCAAAGCTCTAAGCTCGGAAGGAGTTTATCTCGACTTTCGAAATTTGAGAGACTGTAGGTTTTTGACAGCTTACTGTATGGTGAACTTTGTTTTCTTCACTTATATTCATCTTTGTGGACGGCCTTCGATCAATTCTTGATGATTGAATTTTATCAAAAAAGTGAAGAATCTGGAATCAAAACTGAGTAGTTATGATGAACGACGATGACGGCATCATGGATAATTAATAAGTCTTAAGAATGATGTTAGATATTCCTTTTCCCATTTCTAATCAGTAGTTTCTTTGAGATTCGATGAGAATAGGAATAAATTTGAAGTGTTGTGTTTGAGTACCACTAGATACTATGATTGACAACCTAAATTTCCTCCGTGGTACTTCTTCTCAATACTTGTGGATCACTAAGTTCCATGGAATTAGTGAGTTTACTTGAATGTGCCAGAAGATTGAGCAAATATCTTTGAATACATGACGGGAAGTTCTAAGTAAAGTATTATGTTAAAATTTTCACATTGCATTTTCGTAGCCTAGTTAAGAACTCGAAGCAGTGATTTACCTCAACTTGATTGCCAGTTGTTACAAGTCACTTTTTCCTAGACTGGTGGACCATTGTTCGAATACAACACAGATATAAAATTACACACCAAACATTTTCAAAACATGTTTTATTATCATTAATCTACCGTTCATTCATCTATCAAAATCCCATCATTCATCTATCAAAATCCCATCGACAGTACTGCGGCCAACTATAAAACAAGCAGACGTCGGAGTCTATACATAACATCTATCATAAATATAACCAAATCATTAACCATTCTAGTTAGTCTTTTCAGGACTGTCTTCAACTCTAATAGTGCCAGCCTTGCTTCCTACTGACTCGTCACCCTCATGATAAATATTATCCTTCTTTGAATGAAGCACTGCCTCTACGTCCCGGGCTCTTTGTTCAGCGTTAATACCTCCGAAGAGAATATCTAATTCTTCCAAAGTCTTGCCCTTCGTTTCTTTAATGAAGAAGAAGGACCATACACCCATTCCAAAACAGAAGAATCCGAACATCAAAAATGTCCTCCATCCAATGTTTGAAACGGCGATTGGTGTAATCTCCGTAATGGAAAAATTGCACAACCATTGAGTAGAAGCGGCGAGACCAACGCCGTAAGAACGGAGACGAGTGGGGAAAATCTCGGACACATAGACCCATGGAATAGGTCCCTATGATGCGGAATAACCAATGACGAAAAGGTAAATCATTACAACCATGGCGATCGATGCTGGTGCAACGCTGGTGGACTTGGTGTCAGGTGGGTGGGTAACGAGGACGGCTGAGAGAATGAACATCATGGCCATCATCCATGCGGCACCGAAAATGAGAGACTTGCGACGACCCAATGTATCAATACCAGTAAGTAAGAATATACCAGTAGTGATGACCTTTACAGTACCATAGATACCAGTAGCGAACAAAGCGGTGTTAGCAGCTGAGATACCAATGGTCTGGAAGATTTGTGGTGCATAGTATCCAATAGAGTTGGTTCCGGAGAATTGTTGCCAGAACATGAGGCAGAAAGCTGAAAAGAATCTGAATCTGTTGGCTGGGGCGATACACTCTTTCCAGGTGAGTCCTTCAGTTGCAGCGAGTTCCTCGTCAATGGATGCACGAATCTGAGCAATTTCTTGCATGATTTCTTCATCATCACTTGTGGTGCATCTGGTCCAAGCCATGGAAGCAGTAGCTTCCTCATATCGACCTTGCTTGGCAAGCCATCTTGGAGATTCCTTCAAGAAGAAGAGACCGACTAGGAGAAATCCACCTGGGATGAGTTGAATAGCGACTGGGATTCTCCATTGCTTAGTTGATTGGGGGATGTGTAATGCAACACCGTAATTCAACCAGTAAGCAAAAGTAGAGCCAAGCACCAAGAACTCTTGGAACATTCCAGTAATTCGTCCTCTAATGGCGGGAGGTGCATTCTCTGTGACGAAAACAGGAGTGATAGAGGACATTCCACCAACTCCCAAACCAGCAATAACACGGCCAGCATAGATTTGTCCAATACTGTGGCTAGAGCTAGTTTGAACAGCGGCACCAACGAGGAAGATAAAGCTGAATGCCATGAGAGAGTGTTTTCTTCCAAATCGATCACTGCAGAAAGCGGCAGCGATGGAACCGAAGAAACAACCAGCCGTAAGCAAAGAGACAACATTCGAGGCAACCTGTGCGTTCTTGGATCCACCAAAACCCTTCGAATCAGGCGGTAATCCGAAATCTTCTCTGAAACTTTTAAGAGCCAGTACCGATCCCATGACACCGGTATCGTAACCTGCATAAGCCATCATGTCAGTCATATTCCATCATCTTGATTGGTCTTGGCGCTATGGCAGAAAAGTTCAAAATTATTGAGCCCGGCACGGAAAGGAGTTATCAGGGATATTATCCAGAAAGAGGGGATAACTTACCGAAAAGTAACGATCCCATGTAAGCCACAGCCGTCAGAAAATAGACGCGGTAATTTTTGAAGAAAGCGGACGGCATATTGGCGGTTTTGCTGTTCGCAGAAATTCTTGACAAAGTTGGGATTTTATTGTTCGACGAGAGGCCGATGAGAGTGAGAGAAAAAGAATCGTCTTGGGGAGAGATATCTATGTATCTTATGTACTTGCCAAGTTGACTATTGTGGAATTCATGAGCGGCAACATGATTTTGTTGGATGAGAACAGAATTCGACGTTCATTCGTGCGAATATTTTGAAATCACTTTGATACACGAACCAGGGAGAGTAATTCCACCATTTACAATGGAGAGAATGGAGAAAATGGATAAGCAGATTTCAAGCCAACCATTGTTCAGTCTGGAGATTGTTGAGCAGCTTTTTGATTTAGTTTTGTTGTTGCCGATATTATTCAGGGGTCATGATTAGTTGATGTGGATTTTAGTGCAAATAATCCCCGCGGGGTTACATCTACCAGGTATGGTTTGCCCACGGGGTTAATGGTTTCACCGAAATCTTGCCATTTTCTTAATACAACTCCGAATTTCCTTACAATTACTTGCTTGAGCATATGTCATTTGGCTTCAATTCTGGATAAATCCTTCCTGATGTAATAGTAATTGTCAGATCAAATTAAGCTTGAATAGACTAAACTTCCTATAAGGATGTGATCATCAACTAGGGGTCTAGAGTCTACCGGCATGGGGCAGCTAAGGCAAATCATATTTCAATCTTCAGACACGAAGGAACAAGGATGACGATAGCTGTGGTGGAGAAGGGTGGTTGGTAAGATGGGGTTTACGCATGATTTTGCTCGGGATCATCCGTGGTATCAATATTTACGCGTAGGCAATAAGAACCGCTCCGCTCGCTGGTGTAGTCTGGAATTCATCTCTTACTAACTTAGGAGGATCTGAGGACTCCGCCAAATTCAGTTTGTGGACAGAGTATGGAGAAATTATCAGTTCTGGTTGCTCTCCTCGGATGCCCGGGATGGTGTCTAAATTGCAAATTTGTCAATCAAAGCAAAACTCGAGGCATATGAAACTTCAGCACAAGCTTCCTCAATACGAACGGTGACCTTAGTTGGCTTCGGAAAAAAGATACTCGTGTGGGCATCGTGACCTTTGACGCCATTATGGGATCAATGTTACCTGCGGTAATCCGCAAATTCAACGTGTTTTTTCTACACCGTCTAGCTTCGCCTGTTGAAAGTTGTTAGAAGTATTGACGCTTTTAACTCGCGACAAAACAGCCTTGCTGCGCCCAGAGGAATAAGAAATACTAACTATCATCGACAGTTTCTATACGCCCAAGACGGCATGACGATATACAGACACAAATTCCTACGGAAAATTTTTATCCACCTCAGTCAAACTCAAAAAATGGGTTGCTAGCCAACTAGAGCAAAGCTAGTAAGATAGAAAGACACCATAGCATCCGCAGGCCATGATTTTATTTTTCATCCGTTACTCCGGAGTTCTCTTTCGGTTGTGACTCTATCATTTTCTTTCTCCGGAAAGGGGAAGAGTAGACAATCTTTCACGATGCTTACTTTGCAAAATTTATCTTTCAACTGTTGCATGATACTTCAATATGCTTCGCTCATTTGACAACATTAAGGGAAAGCTACAACACGGCTCTGTTCCCTTGGATGTCGCTATTTCTTGCTTCAGCGAGAATTAGGATAATGGATATGGTTACTGTATTGGTCTGCTAGGTCAAATACCCCTTTAAAGCGGTGTACTGAATGAAGGGGGTCGGTGGAGATAATCTTTCGCAACCGAGCACTACAAGTTCCTCCAGCAACTGTAAAGTCTTTTCGCAAAATCGTCGGCTATATGTACGAAAAAAGATTGAGTCGTTATTTTACTCGGTCTTCCTGAGCCGTTGTCAGCGTGACAGCTGTCGAAAAGTCAGTCTTGTCAAAAGCGCGATTTTTAGACTTGAACGGAATGAATCCTTCCATTGCCTTTGACAACCATCATACCAGAAGAAAGAATACACGTAACGACATTGACACAGGAAACATCTACTTTCACACTCATTTCCACCTCAACACAACGAATTCTCTTCCTTTTAACCGACTCCGAATCTTCACCTTCATCATACTTCGAAACTTGAAGACGGATCAAACTTCGGGTGGGAATCAAGAGAAACAAATATCATACGACTTATCACATCCCATCTTAAACCCATATATGTTGTGCGACATGTCGAAAAGCCACTTGCGTCAAGAGCTCATTTCGTGCCTTTGATTTCCAAGTTTTCCTACCACCTACCAAGTCATTTGTGATTTTGCAACAAAGGGCGGAGCAAATGGTGTCAACAAGATATTTGAATACTTGCTTATTCAAAAGACGAATTAACCAAGTCTCGTCTCTTTACTTTTTCATAAAATCTCTCATAGCTCTACATCTCGTCTCCATGATACTGAGTCCGCAATAGTTTCACAAATCTAAGTCACATCTAACTCAGGCTTCTTCCTTTATCAATCTACATCTCCATCTCCGTTCAAAATCACACGGTCTCATCTCATCTCATCTCATGATCTAAGTACATCTCATCTCGCACCGATTTCATATATCACCAAATCTCCACTCCGATCGGAAAAATCCCACCTACGAGTAACCGAAACAAAAGCCCCTTTCCTCTCTGTCGAAGCTACACTAGTGAGTGTGCCTCGACGCAAAATTCCCAGTACAACCTCACAACACCTTCTCGCTTTTTTCGTGCTACGACTTCCCATCTCCTAACACCCCGAAGAAAAGCTTTGAGGTGTGAAACGTCTCACCGTTAAAGCTCAAGCCTCTGCATCTCTCCCTCCACCATCTCGTATCCTGTCGCACGAAAAACAACATGGCGTCCGATGCCAGATCTCGACTCGCCGTACCACGCGACCGTCCAGCCTTCCAATAGATTGCGTCCAAGCCATCGACCTCATACTTTATACTTCTCTAGAGCATCGCATCCTTGACCGCCGTTTTCCCAAACTCGGGATATTATCAAAATCTGGGATTGGGGATCTAAACGAATTGATTTAGATTAACGAATTTGCACTCAAGTATACCTTCGGCCAATTGAGTACGACGTTGCACTTTTGTATATGCTGCGCTCTACTTCGTCATGTTGTCCGTGCTGATTTGATTGAAAGGGAATATAGATACAAATATTTACCAATAAAACGTCGGAGAGATCAGAAATACAACTAGAGATCTTCTGGGAGTAACGGCGGGCGGTAGAAGTAAAGATGGTTTTCTTATTTTTGAATTGTTCACTGATCATCTAGTTCGCTCTATTCAGGGCAGAAAAAAAGCAAACATGTGCACAAACACACAATGTACTCATGAATAATTTCTAGATGGACCCTTTGGCTGCCTCTATGGCGCGTCATACGGACATTTTTGCTTAGAACGATTTCTTTCGTCTATTATAGTATTATCTGATTCTAAAATCAATCTGATATATATCATCTAATAAAATTCTCATCTAATAAAATTTTATAATATTATCTGATCTTTTTTAATCTAAAATTTATTCTTTGTTTTAAATTTTCTTTCTGTTTTTTTAATCTTCTAATATATTTTCTTTTTCTTTTTATTTTGTTCTAATTTACTTCCTTAATAAGTTAGATTTAGAATCTAGATTTAAAATAATATATAATATAATATATATTAAAATTCATTAGATGAGAGTATAGATTAGATAATATCAAGAAATCTGATTATTATCATCTAATATTGTTCTGAGCAAAAATGTCCGCATGACGCGCCATATGCCTCGTTCCGCCAAAAGTCTTCTTCCCGCGGGGTTCAGCGATACCATCTATCACAATCTTTCCGCTCATTTGGTTCCTTCACAAACGAACCTCACAGTTGGCAGACACAAAACCCATGCATCAAAGCCAAGCCCTGTCATCCTGTCTCCGATCTGATTTCACCGGGGGAAAACCTCTTCTCTTCCTGCAGATATTTTCTGTGAGATGTTCGACCCATGGAGAAAGTTGCTTACATTCCGGAGGGTATCCTGGGTGTGAAACCTATCTATGTAAAGGGCGTGAAAAACGTCATGACGTAGATGTGTACAACAGCATGCTGTTGCTTGAACAATATCAACCATACATACATGCATATGCTTCACGGTAATTGCCTTACATCTCTCAGCGTAGGTAGGTGGATATTAAATCGGCACATTTTCTCACCGGCATGCCTTTTGTATGACGGGGAATCAGTGGCTTGAACAGGGATTCCGGAAGGATGGGATCTGTCTGCCTCGAGACATTGGGCTTTTTTCTTTTCTTCTGTTCCTTCCCCTGATAAAATTAATATTGTATCACAACTTTTCAACCCTGAAAACTTCCCCAGAGAGGACTAGGATTCTCATCTCTTTCTAAGGAAAACAACCTAATCCATCAATCTCATACACTCCAGAAACAACCCAACTTCTACCCGTCTTCCCTCCAATCTCAGACATGCACCCCCAATCCAAGCGTTCTAGAACTGTCGATCCAGAACAACACCACCCATCTCCCTTTCTAAATTGACATCAGTCCACTCTTCGGAACTATCTATCTGATCGCATCACATCACTTCTGGGATTCCCATGGCCATGGATCTGGATGTCGGGGTCGGATTTAAGCTTTAACCAGAAAATCGGAATTGGTGTTCATGTCACGAGTGGTAACGATTTGGGGTCTATTGTATAAGGTTTTCCGATGTGCATTTTCGTGATATTGGGATATAGATGGATGTAAAGGATACAGACTAGACGGTTCGCGCAGAGAAACATACACGTATTTGCGAGGCATTTGATACTCGCCCACATTTATAGGTGGATAGAGGTTACCCCGAAATATATAAGTTGAATACCCGATAGTATAGGATACCCAATATACCAGCCGGTACTCGTGAAAACCAATATAATGAATCTCTTTTCACTCTCATGCCCTTCTTGTTTCTCTTCCTTGCCCATTTCATCCTTCCCTATATTCTTCCCCGAATTATCCAACGCCCTCTTTAGTTCATGTAATACATAAACACTCGATCCCGCCAAACAAGCTTTCTCTCTTTCCATCAATAATCCGCTTACGTGATACGGCGCTCTCACAATACGCCGGTGCGGCCCGTCGCTTCGTCGGATAATCCCTTACGGTACTCGTGCCCATCCCGTGTTATCTGATCGGGTCCCTGTTTCTTAGGTGTCTTTGTGTTACAGTTTTGCGGGGTAATTTGTTGGAGGATGAGGACCCTTTGGTGTTGGTGGATAGATTATCTATGTCAATTAACATCGAGAGATCTTTGATAAAGTAGTTTCAATCTTTTTGATGGGGGGGGGGGTTCGATGGAATATGTGGGTGCTCATGATACAGTCGTTCGTGGTATAGAGATGTGAATATAAAGATAAAAGTATAAGGAAGAGATTAGATAGGATAAATTGTCTGTATAGTGAATACAGTCTATACCATAAGGAATTTAGTATTTCCAAACCTCTGTACATCGATATAGCATCTTCATATTCTCATCCATGGATCTCTTGAGTTCATATCCAAATGAAAAAGCTTTTCAATCTGCAATACTACTGCAGGGCGATTTTCTCCCTATTCACAATTAAGTATTCCGCGCAAGATCTTCTTTCGCTCCCAATCTAGACAACATTTAGAATCCGAATCACTAACAGATTTTCGTCCTCGACATGGACCAATCCGCTTGATATCGACAGTCCACCTGTGGAAGGATCTACAAAGACTGTCAGGTAATAGCCCGTATAAAGAAACTCCATGGAATACTCAACATACGATACCATCGCTAGACAAGTCAGTCTAGAAAACTCTCCATCCATCAGACAGACCGTAAGATAAGAAGTTGCGCGACACATTCTGATCTCCTTACTGACCATCACTGACTCAGTCCCAGACATATATATTTATATGCGTGATGATTCATTGCTTCCTCCCTCGTATCTGTCTGTCTGTTGCGACGTGATGTATTAGCCAGGTCGTTCTGAATAGCTACTCTTCACCAATCGTTCATCCAATCGTCTCGTTAATTGACAGCGTCTCCCTTTGTCGGCAGAGATTACTGTGAGCATCAAACGGATATATTGGACAGAGAGGTATAGGTACACAGAACGCTGTAAATTGACGCATAATGAGAATATTTATGGCATTGCCAGTTTGATAGTCTGAATTTCATGCTGTGAGATACACGCACTGGAGAGAGAAGGGGAAAGAGAGGCCCAAGATAATTTTTGACGAGAAATTAAAGTTCATGATATTCAAATGCTGATTTGGAGCGCACAGCAAGCAAAGGCTACTGTGAGAACCGATCGTTAATTCCTCTATTGAACTTTGAAAGAGCAAAGCAAAATTGAATTCCTTCTCCTCAAAAAACTTCAACATCGATTGACGGATAGAAGATGAAGCCTCTTACATCAACAATCAGGGGTACAATCTCAACCACCAAAGCGTATTACATCCGGCCAATCTCAATAACCCAATATCTCACCAACGTATCGCAATAGAACAAAAGAAAGAAAAATATCCCTACCTAACCGCCCTATGTCAACACGACCATCTTCTCAGAATAATGACGTATATAATTACCTACCCTATCAGCACCGCTTCAGTGACAAGCCTATCTCCGTGAGACAGGATACTCGGGAGTCTGTTCGCCGGGGAAAAGTGGCCCGGACCCAGAACCTCGGAGGGTCTGCTGATCCACCAGTCTAGACTTTGTTATCCGATGTGCTTTGTAGCACCTCACTACCGGGCCCCCCTCAAAAATTAACCTTAATACTTTATCGAGCTGGCGAAACTTTTCAGGGGTTCGCCTTGTTTTGTTAAACGGCACTAGGAAGATATATGCAAGAAGTAATCATATGAACATGACGATTATCTGCAGCTTTGACCGTTCTGTGGATTCTTTCTGCATTGTGAAAATATTTGTATGCAACGTTGATCTGAAGAAAATTGAGACTTGTTTCACGATAGCACATCCCGCCAATCTAAGTGGAAAGATCTCGGGGCGTAGAAAAAGACAAGATGAGATGTGTACTTCACACGGCTTGACATTCGGAGATCTAAATCTAGATGGGGTGTCAGGAGGATCGCGATATTCGAGAAAATGAGGCTGTGAAGCATAAAACGGCCTTCCTGAATGGACGATCTTGTAGGCATGTATGGAATTGAGTGGGATCAGACATCGGGTAGCGGTCAAGAATCATCACAAGAAAGCTGATAACTCTTCAATGAGGATTTTTTCGGGTGATGTCGCAGAAAGAGTTTCGTATTCTATGCAGTGACCTATCTAAGGGTCGATCGTAATCTCAATAAACAGCGCAATAGCAAGGGATTCTTGTTATCATCCCATCGATAGAACACTCTAGTCTAACATAACAGGAGCGGCAGCACGTTCCTGCCAATTTGATTGATTACTGAACAGTCCCAATATGATGCTCATCCAGCATATGGGGGTTGATTGATGGGTATTCGACCATTCGGCTTACTGGCTATGATGGATCGAGTTTGTGATGCCAAAGATCTAAGAAGATCTGCCAACAGACCGAAGAAACCACGCTATTCTTCAGCCAATCACACTGGCTAACATGAGGAATATCGTTTGCCATCCAGAAAAGGACCGTAAAGGAAAGTTGTCGGCAAGAATCGGTATATGTTCAAAGCGGGAACACATAGAGGCGAGCATTCTTACACCTTGGTACGCCATGCCATAGCGTTTTCAGGGATAACGCCCGCGATCGATCCCCGGCGCCTGTATAGTTTCATGAAGCTCATGTAGAAAATAATTGTGAGGAGACAAAGACCAATTGCCGCAAGCATGATGGTTAGAACCGTAAATCCTTTTACTGTCGCCTTCATAAGGTATGTGGCGATGAATCACGACGTTGGCTTCCGAATTGATGTTTGTAGAAAAGGTTCAAAGCCGAATACGCCAAAATAATTGCTACACACGCGATAATAGATGGAAGAATGATTCGGAGTATCGTATCCTCTCCCACGGTATACATGAATCGAGGCTTGAACTATGGTTGAGTCTCGAAAATGCTATAGAGAAAGATATCAGACGATGTCTGTGATACTACGGCATGACTGCAAGACCTCGCAGCTGCAGGAAGGGTGATGACGATGCAAATGTGATGAATACCTAGCTATGTGTTCGTTTTGTCGGTCCGTGAATTTTTTGAAGATTGAGAATGACTCGTTTGTATTGTTCAAAGTCTTACGATCTTAATGCGGAAGAGAAGTCAAACAGTCTTTGAGGTAAGGTTCGTGATACGTAGTATATGGCTGTCTAGAGGTGCCATAGAGAAGGAGGGAAATAATTGAATTAATGAAAATTAGAAAATAAGGAATAATGTGAAAGAGGTCTTCAAAAACGATATTGTTCGGAAATTTGATGATCATGGTTATTCCATCGAGGAAAGAACTCATGATGGGATTGAAAAGGTAATCACGACCTGCGACTGCGCCGACTGTTACCCCTCTAAGCATTTTAACCCCAAACCTGTAACTGTACTTATCCAAATCATTACATATTCAAGTGATTCATTGAAGCAGAATTTGAAGAACAAATGCGTAAATTATCCTGATCAATTGACGACTTACCAAGTGAGCAATGTGCAATTCAGTCATGATGTTGAAGAAGTTACATACCGATTCCCATATCGTATTCCATTTGCCCATATCAATGGTGGATAGTGCGGGGTTCAGTCCCAGTGAGTGGTTCAGCTATCAACAATAATTCGAGGGGCTCCAAAACCCTAGTGCAGCGGCAATATGTCGTGTTACCCACCCAGATCTCAAACCAAATCTACGCAGGTGAGAAAAAAAAATGTTTCTACCATGCGAGATACCCTAGCGGTCTCTGCAGTAAAGTGGAAATATCTGCGTTGAATCCTTGTTCCAAACCAGCCAGCGCCTTGATGGGTCCAGAAATCGGGTGAATCCCTTTTTGCTTCATTCCCGGAAGTAGATGTGATTTGAACACATATTATCCACGCATTTCCACCCTTGCTGCTAATTCTCTCCAATATTGTCGTGTAATGCAGAAGATTTGATGAGTACGGATCATGAGGGGTTTGATATCCTTTGGCCCCCAATCCCCCCACCTGATAACGAATAGATCACGAAAAAGAAAGCTTACAGATGTCGATGAATAACTATACATCCTTCGAAAGCTTCAAGAAAATTCTCGAAGTATTAGTCTCCCGAGTATTCTCAATCTTCTTACGAAGGTATATTTGAAACTGGAACAGATTGGTCATTTTTAATTGAGATGATGTTGTGATAGCCCTTGCTAGCCCTTGCTAGCCCTTGCTAGCCCTTGCTAGCCCTTGATAGCTGAGATTCCCACGAGACCAATAGCAGGGTATCGAAATCGATCGTATACCCTTGAAAAAATGGGCTTTGAGGGGCGCCACTGACACACCATACTCAAAATGGCTATGAATTTGACAGAGGAGCTGACACTGCCTGTTGCGATGAGGGAAAATACCACTTTTCCCGTGTGCCAATAAAGGTTCCACTAAACGAGAGTGTTCATTTCATTCAATTGATTATTCTAAAATCAGATTGTATGAAGTGTACCGTAGCCCAATTGATCCTAAATTTGGTGTAAGTTGGTCAGGTGTATAAAAGAGTAATGATGCTAAATTCGGATTGAGAAAGTTAACTAGTACAGTCAGGTACGAAGCAAATAGAATGGGTGCCATATAGATGCTTTATTGACTCCAAAGAAAAATACTTACTAGGTAGAGAGGTACTTCCAAGGGGTTAGACGGAGGAAATGTCCAAAAGAGAAGAAAGCTGCCTCTGATGCAACATTCAATCTAAAATTCGATCGAGTACTCCAAAAAAATAAAAAAATAACTCACTAGCTTTACTTCCATCTCTCTATTGGCTCCAAGTACATATTTTTTGGGTGATATTTTGTATCTTGTACTTCATTGCCATTAAATCCTCAATTGTCACTAACACGAGCCGAGAGTGACAATGGTGACGACTTGCCGGGTCCCGATGGCCCTGTAGTTTTCTCTTAGCGTGGCCGAGTGGACCTTACCGAGATAAGCATGGCTTGCGACTTACCACCGTGGGTCCTGGACCATTCCCTTGGGAATACCACATAAAACCAAATCTTGCATTTCGTTGCATGAGATCTATACAACGCTCAAATCTTGGGTAGATCTAAGACGTCCACAATAATGTGTGTTTTAGTGGAACCGGCTTCCCTTGCTTGGAATTCCCCGAGCAATAGTCTGAGGGGAAAATAAGTAAAGTAAACAAGGCCACACAGAGGAATTACCCGCAGAAAATCAAGTAATATTTCTTGCATCGATGCTGTCAGAGCTGATATTATCGAAAAAATAGATTAGTTCTGACTGGTCGAAGGACACGAGCAAATAATTCTCTATTCGATCGAGGCGGCATGAACTCTTCTTGAGATACCTATCGGGATTGAATATTCTCTCCCATCCATGATATGTTCAAGAAGTATCTCAGCCTCATATATTTTCTTCTCCGAGTTTGAGCAATGGAGAAAGATAAAAGGAGTCCTTTCGTCCATGTTTTCGAAGTATTTCTCTCCATCATCTCAATCAGTCTTCTCTACACATCGTCTTCGTTTCGAAATCCATCACAAACTTTCAACTATCATCCAGTCCAAAACTCACCCG
The DNA here is from genome assembly GCA_004379285.1 of Botryotinia calthae. Lineage (NCBI taxonomy): Eukaryota > Fungi > Ascomycota > Leotiomycetes > Helotiales > Sclerotiniaceae > Botryotinia > Botryotinia calthae. Next base: position 9,878 of record PHWZ01000272.1, on the reverse strand, counting down.
CCCTCACTACTTCGATAAGTCATCGACAAGGAAAAGTTGCATTTGATCATCTACAACTCTTTGTCTTTTTAGTTTTCAGTTTCTGGTATCCGAAAACCCTTTCATCAGCACTCACACCCAACAACTACCTATACCCACCTCAACCTCAACATGTTGTCTATTGCAGTCCAACCTCCCGCGAGAGTTCGTCCAGGTTCGATCTTGTACCCTCCTCTGATTGTTCAACTCAGTAGTGAGCACGATCTTTATGAACATCTTGCGGGGTACTGGACTTGTGTTTCACTCATCCATTATGCCACTGGCCAAGTGATATATGAACAAATGTGCGGGAAAGCTGCAGACTCTGCACATCCTATTGCTCAAACCAGATCTAGAGGTGTGCGGGATCAAGCGTACTTCTTCTTCCAAGATCTTGCAATTCATGCTCCTGGTCGCTATCGCCTTAAAATCCGTTTAATAAGAAATGATTATTCTCCCGAGTCTGGCCAAGATGGTGCAGTCATTTGCGATGATGAAGTCAATACACGCTCGATTACTGTGGAAGAGTCCGGTCCAAACTATTCTCGACCGAGTAAGGGATCCTCTATCACTTTTTAGAGGACACAATTGGCTAATAGATGTGTTTAGATTCTCAAGAACGTGCTTTCATTCGAATGCTACGAGATGACGGTCAAGATGTTCCAACTCCAGCTCATTGAGCGAGGTCGGCAAAGACGAAAATGCTGAAGTCTCACAACATAAGGTGGTATAGAAGTGCGGGGTAATGGTGGGATTTTCAATATTCATACTTGTTGGCTTTGGGATCTGGGGTTTGGAATTTGAGTTCTGGTTCTGGTTGGTATTGCTTTTGGATTTCCTACTTGGTGTGTTATTCTCAATCCTTTTCAGAGGAATATATAACATACTTATCTCTTGGTTTTTGTTTGGAAATGGACATGATTTGACACGGTGTCATGAGAGAGGGGAGGTTATTTGCCTTCTGGATCAGATATGATTAAATGTCCGAGTATAGATGGCGTTGAAAATGGAAGGGTTTTGTTATTATCATCATGACTTCATCAATCGTTCTTAGAAAAGAATAGGAATGAACTATCGTCCCTTTGAAACGAAACCTTGATTTGAATTTCTGTGTTTGATCTTGTGAAATGGTATATTTCTCGCCGAAGAAGTAGAAGAAGTGGCAATGTTGAAAATGTATGGGTTTTGACAGAGAGCTCTTCAGTACTTGTATACAACGCTCCAAAAAGTGCGTTGGCAGAAAAGAGTGAGCAGAGGACGGTAATAGCTAAGCCTTCTTAAGGCGAGCTGAGACGAAAGGAGAAGGAATCTGATATAGTGTTGACCATTTCCCCTATGCAAACTGGATTTTCGAGGAAAATCTGGTGTTACCGTTACCGTTACCATGACCATTGCAATCAGTGGCTTGAGAGTCAAGAGTGGTGATTTCATGGCTTTATGGCTTTAAATATTTTCCAGAATAGTTTAGAACGTTACTTTTGTATTGGCCTTATATTGGCCTTATATTGGCCTCATGTTCAAGGCAACAGCGAAGGCGGTAAGTCAACCAAGCCTAAGAAATATGAAGCAACCCTGCTAAACCTGCAGAAAAATCCTTTGAGGGGTGGGTGGGTTAGTTGACCAGTAACTTTTTGAGTCACCAACAAGAATCGAGAGTCATAGATATAAATTAACGCTCTTCTCATCGTCGCACTTCACCGCAATACAGTCTCAAGGAAGAGGAAGTGTTTTTGATACTGTCTTCAACCACATGAGCTTCACCTTTTCTATCCTCCGCAAGAATCCACGTCCCTGTTCGAAATTGATCTCAACTTCAATCCAAAATACCCCTCGATTTAAACCCCACAACAACTTCAATTCTTTTCGCACATTTTCAACCACAATTTACAAGATGGCAACGACAACCTCATCCTCAGACTTCATTTCGGAGAAGCTTAAGTCTTTGAGTGTCTCAGATTTGCCCAAATTCCCCAATTGTCACCCTGATGTCAACATCAACGATATCTACAGAGCTCACATCACTTCCCACTTAGCTGAGATTACTGGTGTTGATTCAGCCATTATCTACCCTGCGTTGGCATGGACAAATACTTTGGATAAAGGTGACTTGGTGTTGCCTGTACCAGCTTTGCGAGTCAAGGGCAAAAAGCCCAACGAGCTCGCAGAAGAATGGGCGGCAAAGGTATACTTGTCACAATCCATTCATATCATGAGAATAACTAACAATTTGGGTTGGATAGTTTCCTGAATCACCTCTCGTTCATAAGCCAACCACCAATGGTGTCTATCTCCAATTCTTTTTCAAGGCCGACAGGCTTAACGAACTTCTTATTCCTACCATCATCCAACAAAAGACAAACTTTGGTCAAAACAAATATCTCGGTCTCGTCGATCCTGAAGATCCATCAAAAGGACAAAAGAAAATAGTCATTGAATTCTCATCCCCAAATATCGCAAAACCTTTCCATGCTGGTCATCTTCGAAGTACAATTATTGGAGGTTTCTTGTCAAATCTTTATGCAGCGGTTGGATGGGATGTTACTCGTGTCAACTATCTTGGAGATTGGGGCAAACAATACGGATTATTGGCTTTAGGATTTGACAAATACGGAGATGAAGAAGCTTTAAAGGCAGATCCTATCAACCATCTCTTCCAAATTTACGTCAAAATCAATACAGATGTGAAGGCTGAGGCTGATAAGATGGCAGCATTAGAGGCAGAAGGAAAGACGGATGAAGCATTGCATATCAAGAATGAAGGTTTGGATGAGCAAGCTCGTCGATACTTCAAAGCCATGACGGAGAACGATGAAAAAGCAATTGCACAATGGGCTAGATTCCGTGAGCTCAGTATCAAGAGATACAGGGAGACTTATGCACGATTGAATATTCATTTTGATGATTATTCTGGAGAATCTCAAGTTAAGGCAGAAGTAATGGAAGAGACTGGAAAGAAAATGGAGGAAATGAAGATTGCCGAAGAGTCGCAAGGTGCTATGATTGTCGATTTCACCAAGCACGTGGCCGGAAAGGTTGGCAAAGGTCTTGGAAATGCAATTGTCAAGAGAAGAGATGGCACAGCACTTTATCTCACCAGAGATATTAGTGAATTGTTACAGAGAAAAGAAAAGTATGACTTTGATCAAATGATCTACGTTGTCGCAACTGATCAAGAGTTACATTTACAACAATTGTTCAAGATTATTGAACTTCTGGGCTACAAGGAACTCCGAGACAAGTGTCAACACATCAACTTTGGATTGGTTCATGGCATGAGTACTCGTCGTGGTACTGTCAAATTCTTGGATGATATCTTGAGAGATGTTGCCGAAAAGATGCACGAAGTTATGCAAAAGAACGAGGCCAAATATGAACAGATTGCCGACCCAGTAGCTACATCTGATATCCTTGGTATCAGCTCTGTCATGGTACAGGACATGAGTGGTAAACGGTAAGTGAATTGGTTGTTTTCTTCTTCTATTTTCATAATCTAGAATTCTAAACTAATTCTCCTTAGTGTAAACGGATACACTTTCAACATGGAAACTATGACATCCTTCGAAGGAGACACAGGTCCATACCTTCAATACGCCCATGCTCGTCTCTGTTCTATCACCCGTAAAGCAGCTCTTACTCCTGAAGAAATTGCTTCGGCAGATCTTTCACTCCTCACTGAAGTCCACGCTCAAAACCTTATTAGAACACTTTCCCAATACCCAGATGTCGTTCAGAACACTGTCAAGACTCTAGAACCAACAACCATCCTTACATATCTCTTTAAGATGACTCATGTTCTTAGTAGTAGTTACGATCATCTTAGAATTATGGGTAGCGAGAGAGAAGTTATGAAGGCTAGAATGGCTCTTTATGATGCGGCTAGAGTGGTACTTTGGAATGGTATGCGCATTTTGGGATTGAGTCCTGTGGAAAGAATGTAAATGATGAGTGGATGAGTTATAATGAACCTCAAGAGAGGATAGAAGAATTAGGAGCCACGAGCTTGGATGGGTGTTTCATAAGTTGAAAGGGGGAAATCTTAACAAGAGAGATGAATGGCGGTCTGCAGACCGAGTTGGGTTGAATCAGTAAGAATATTGCGTGCTTAAGATTCGAGGAAGCAAAACTGGATAATTTTATTGTCCAATGTAGTGACATCTGAAAAGATAGCTAGATCAATATCATGGTATAAAGCAAACTTATAAGGTCCAGTTGTGATCGTCTCTTCCGACCTGAATTGCAACATGATTGATATCCATCTGCAAGAATTCGAATGTTAACCAAGCCCAGCCTAGCCTAACCCGATTAACATTTTCCTATCTTCACTTTTCCATGGCAATATATTCCCATCTGCTCGCTACTTGATAAATGATCTATAGACACATATAATTGTCGGCTTCGCCCCTGGAACTTTGAGGATAATGACAACTCCCACCATTTCGGCCCGCACGACGCGGGGTAGAGCCTAGAGGTGGGGTTAAGCTCTTTAACATTAAAATGAATTCTTGGCTCCCTCGCAATACCTTCCCTCTGGAAACATGCTGCATACCTATATCTATCATTTAACTGATCCCTAGAGCTCAATTACGAGTTGTACAAGTTGTGTGGGTTTGCAGCCAACATATGTACAACAGACATATAAAGAGCAATTCCTCTACCCCCATCTTTTCCTTCGGCTTCGGGGTCAATTCTTCCATCTATCAGAGTGTCGGTTTGCAAGTGCCGATTTCTATGATTCCTGATATTAGTAAGGGGTTCCGACTTATAAGTTACAAAGCTGGGATTTCTGTGTACAGAAACATAGATTCTTGTTTTCTTGTACTAGCTTCAACAGAATAAATATCCATCCATCCATCATCACCATGCCTACAATTCTTATAACCGGCGCCTCGGGCTTCATCGGACAACTCCTCGCCACGCACCTCCTCACCAGTCATGCCACCGCCCCAGAAAATAAACTCATCCTCACCGATATCATCACGCCTTCTGCTCCCCCCTCTCCCCATCCCCAAAACACGCAATGCATCCAAGCCGATCTCTGCAATGCCGAATCCCTCTCCTCCCTCCTTTCCTCCGCCGGAACAGTCGATACCATATTCATCTTCCACGGCATCATGTCTTCCGGCTCGGAGCAAAATTTTGAGCTCGGCATGAAAGTAAATCTGCACTCTACACTTTCTCTTCTTGAAGGAATAAGAAATACCCCATCCTTGAAACCAGAGGGTAAATTAGTCCTTGTTATTTATGCTTCATCCCTCGCGGTCTACTGACGACCCCTCCCAGACACAATCACAGAGGACACGCATCCCACTCCCGAAGGCTCGTACGGATGCCAGAAATTAGCATGTGAGACTCTCCTGCAGGACTATATCCGCAGGGGGTTTATCGAAGGATTAGCATTGCGGTTCCCGACGATTAGTATTCGACCGGGGAAACCGACGCAGGCGGCGAGTTCTTTTCTGAGCGGGATGATTCGGGAGCCGATGGCGGGGAAGGAATGTGTGGTGCCGATTAAGGATCGGGGGTTTGTGAGCTGGATGTGTAGTCCGAGGACGCTGACGGAGAATTTGATCCATGCGATGGAGATGGATTTGCAGGGGGTGGATGCGCATCGGCGAGCGGTGAATTTACCGGGGAAGGGAGCGAGTGTGCAGGAGATGTTGGATGCGTTGGCGAACGTTGGGGGAGAGGAGAAGTTGGGATTGATTAGGGAGGAGGAGGAAGAGGGGACGGTGAGGATTTTGAGAAGTTGGGGGGTGAGGTATGATAATGCGTTTGCGTTTGGGTTGGGGTTTAAGGAGGATAGAGGGTTTGAGCAGGCGGTTAGGGATTATGTGGAGGGCTTGAAAGGGTGATGGATATGGAATGAAGGATGAAGGATGAGGGAGGGGAGAACAGGAGAAAAATATCCTATATATCAACATTTTTTGGAAATACTCGAAATCAGATCACGTTCTATTGATCGTATTTTACACTTAATCACACTGATACGACAGCAGAGGATGCTCCATCTCTCTTCCCTACCCACCCTAGGGATTGCTGTATAAAGGATGGGATCGGAGATGTAAACATATATTCTGAATTCTAATGACTCGATTCAATATGCCGACGAGAAAACCAGATAAACATCCAGATCTTAACATAGAATGAATGAAAGGATTCAAGTATCTCTACTTTAATCTGCAACATAACCTAATTTAATCCACTCCTTCTCCATACCATATCTCACCACGTCAAGAAGGTGAGGTAATTGCAGCGCAGTATTCGAATCGAATTCAGACCTGTTGAAACTTCTGTACGCATTTATTTGAATTGAGTAGCAAAGTAAAAAAAAAATTGATGGTAGCATGGTTGCATATGAAATTCAAGGAAAATAGTAAAAAGAAAAGAAAGCAACTTATGATTGTTTTGATGGTACCCAAAGCCTGAGGCCGTTCGCAATTTCAAGTCGGAATCGAGAATATAGACCAACTGCCATATGGACACAGAGGGAAAAGGAGGCATCATATCTCCGAAAGATTGCGTACAAATTTGATTAGGAGAATTTCCCAACCTACGGAACACAATTCAACACAATATCCACCCGAAATCTTAAAGGTCCTGTCATGACCATATTCCGCAGCGAGAGCAATCAGATCTGTATCTCTTTCTTATAGGGACAAAGTGAACAGTACGGCAGTACACCAAAGTCGAGTGTTCAGGCATAAAAATGGTTCTCTATAATTGTAAGTGCAGCATATGAAAAGGTAAAAGAGTACTTAGATAGTAAATTTCGAGCGCAGCGAGCTATGGAGGTTTGGGGGCTTGCCCCCATGATAATGCTTTCTATCAATCAAACAGTCAATCGGTATTGATATAAGTGACTGACGCTTCGCTGACCCTCCGGGGGCCACTGCCGTGGAGGCAGACTATTTTTCTTTCAAATATCAAAAAATTGATACATTAAATGAAGCAGACCGAAACATTTCTGTAGCAATTCCCATTGACTCGAACCATGGTTATGACGATGACATGAAATAAACATCAACTAGAAGTTTCTCAATCCATGCCGCAGATTGGTAATATGATGATCTTGAGGAAGATGCTATCGGATGTACTGACTGTAACAGTCTGATAATAAATGCATGCATGATAAGCTTTGAATGCAAGGATTGACATCGTGAACGACTTGTAAACTCAACGTGCGGCAAGAATGTTACAAGATGGGACGGACGATCCTACAAAACGATGATGATGATGAAGAAGAAGAGAAAGGGAGGAGTTGAGGGGCAAAGAAAAAAGAACGGTTTGGAAATTGCTTGATAATGCTTGAGTTTACTTCCGTGTCGGTGCAATTGATATGATGGATCCCAAAAGAGCAAATTTCTCGAAATTCCATCGACTCTACTCCGTACAGAAGAAGAATATGCAGTGGTCAGTGGTCCATGTTCCATGTTCCATGTTCCACCACATGGGAAAGTATTCCGAAGGATTGGGATAATCATTCTATTGTGGATCCATCAAGCCAATATATGAAACATTTCATCTGGGTGTCTCGTGTCGGAAATCGTTCATTCAGATACATCCCACCACACTTTACCAAGCAACTTGAAGCAAGCGTGGCAAGAGTTACTTTTTATAGAATCATCAAAAGCGATCTCATCACATAACACACCCAAACAACATCCATTTGTATGCGTTATTTGATCGGCTTTCTCTTCTTCATTCAGCTCGATCACAAATCGTCTAGATACGATTCTTCCCTGATAAAATGAAGGTTTCCACATATATGTTTCGCACGACCAATCTAGGAAATCGGTAGATGACGATTTGTGATGAATTCCAGAGACGTTGTATATAAAAATGGAAAATAAAAGGGGGATAAAGATTCTTCCACCGAAATTCGAGATATGCATGTATTTCGACGGGTTACTACTGCAGCTTATGTAGATGTGTACATCAACGTCGAAAAAACAGGCCTCGAACAACGAAAATGTCGGAGCAGAACGGAAGTATGAACCTTGTAGTACACATTGATACATTAAGGATTAGTCAAAATCCCTTTCATATCCTGGAAATCCTTGCTGTCCCCTTGCATAAACTGGGGTTGGGAGAAAAGGTGGGAATAGGGATGGGTCCTCACAAGGCTGCTTCTTTACTCTTTTGGGGGTAGATCGGGCTCGGTCCTTGAAGCGAAAGACAATGTATGTATGAAGTGGTGAAAGTTGGGTTCAACGTCAAGTGGAATGAAGAGGGGTCATTTGGTGAAAAAAATCCCCCTTACTTTTCAACAATTTGTGAATGTTTAGCTGGCTATGGGAATCATATGATGAGAATAAGATGGGATGGGATGGGATCAGATCGATATGACGGTGTATATGTGTGTAGTCGAAGGGGGGTGAGCTTCAAAACTCAATACAAGGTAGTGTATGTGAAGTATTCTAGACAGGAAGATTTCTCTCATCCATTTAACCTACTCTTCTAAGAACAACTATGTCAAAACTACATACCTAATACGATAATTCTCATTCGCCATTAACATCCGACTCAATATCGTCCGGGAAGGTCCATACGGGAAAAGATATCCACAACCCGCTCCCCGTTTAGCGGGTCGTATTGAATAAACATCAACCAGCTAGCTGATTTTCACACCCAAATCCTCATCTTCATCTCAACACTTAGCATGTGTGACCCTGCGATCCCGTCCGATATTCTTCGGACGATTGGTGAAACCCCAACGAAACTACCAGCATGCTGTTACAAATTTTCTTCTTTTGAAAGCTCACGCGCGGCGAGTCTCCAGATCCTGGTCCTTCATCATGGAATAACCTCCGTATCCATCGAAAAGGTGCCCACTTAAAGGTATTGCGAACGACCGTATCGTCCCATCAAATATATCAATGATGAACATTCTCCCACGAGATTTTTTTTTCCTTTTAAATTCGTTACACTACCGTAGAGTCTAGAAAACTTTATTTTCAAATGGCTTCTTCTTATAATTACAGCACATCCAGTTCTGAAGTCGGAACTCCATACACTCCTAGATCTTCTTCTCCTACTTATTCCGTCGCAAGTCGTTCTTCTTCTACCACTATCAGTAAACGCATTTCTATTTCTACAAGTCGAAGAAATACAGCTATGAATCCTATAGGTGGCATTGATATTGCTGCCATTGAAGCAGCCATGAAGCAATCTTCTCTTGACCACCTCAAAGGTTATAGCCAGATGAATTATCCCACGGTCACTCAATCCAATGATACCGAATACATCACCCAAGAATCCGCCCAGGGATATCAGGTTCTTCGTGAGCCTGCATGGAATAAAGGTATATTGTCATTTTCTCTCTACTTGACCCCTCAAATTTCTGACTCGCAAAAAGGTACCTCCTTTACTCCCGAAGACAGAGTCAACAAAAACCTTACTGGTCTCATCCCTCACGTCCTAGAGAGCCTCGAAACCCAATGTATCCGAGCCATGCGAATGATCAATAGCCGCGCCACCCCCATCGACAAATACCTCTACCTCTCCAACATCAAAGCCCAAAACACAGATCTCTTCTACCGTCTCTTGATCGATAATATCGCTACTCTCATGCCCCTCGTCTATACCCCCACAATCGGTGATGTCTGTCTCCAATACTCCACTCTATATACCCGTCCAGAAGCATTATATATTTCCATCAAACAACGTAAATCCATGACTACCATCCTCCGAAATTGGCCATGTCCAAATCCTTCGATTTGTGTCGTGACAGACGGATCACGCATTTTGGGTCTTGGCGATCTCGGTGTTAACGGTGTTGGAATCTCGGTTCGTAGCCTCCCCCCTTTTTTTCCCTCAAAAAATCCCTTCCCTTCCCCTCCCCCCTCTTCCTCTCAGACCCT